>APFE031397768.1:99303-129303 GCA_000404065.3 Pinus taeda | reverse complement strand
CAAAGTATTCCTAATGCGAACAAGGCATCAATCAAAGTAACACCAAATTCAAAAGCACTCAATGAAAATTTATCTCACTTTCTCTTTCGAATGGATAAGAAAATATCCTCATTTTAGTTTACAAAACAAACAATGTAATATATGCTTGAGAAATGACAAATATGGATTTCAAATGCAAGACGACTTAGTACACATGAAAAACAACTTTGCACAAGACAAACCGAAACCAATATAAATAAATGTTTCAAGTGATTTTACCATATGAAAAGACCTAATCATTCAGTAAACCAGAGACCCAAGAGGCAAGTGACAATCAATTGACCTATAAACCCTAAAATCGATCTAATTTCACTCCAACACTTGAAAGTTCAAATAATTCATAAATTGCTAATAAAATGAGGTAATCAATTAAAACATTAACAAAATATAGTCATGCAAGACAAAACAAGTCCTTAGGGGCTCAAACACACTAGTGCTTGAGAGGGAAACCCTAGGTTTTTTGCCAATCTTAAAGATCAACGTGGTTGTTCTGGATAAACTGGTGTTGAACAGGGGATCAGTGCGACTATTTTAACAAAAAGCATACTGGCAATGCGACTGTCAGAGAAAAATGTGCACTGTGTGAGGAATAAGGCAAAAAATAAAAATAAATTCACAAACACTTCTAGACTAGGCACTCTAAGATAGAAACCAGTGATTGTGAAGACCTACACAAACCCAAACTAAATAAGAACACGATGGTCGATCAAACTAATCAACAGATCAGTTGAGAAAGGAGGATGAAAAGTTTATAGATTCCCTGGTGGATTCACCATTTTGTTGTGAAGGCAAATCCCCTCTACAGACAAAGGTGATCCCTCTAGCCCAATGAGTGGGTATAGAAACAAATTAACAAACTAACATACACTTTCCTAGCTTATGTTCAACAAATGCATAAAGAAGGAGAAACCTACCTCGCTCTGATGCTAATCACTCAATCCTTGGAGATGGCTTTGAATATTTCGCTCCAGACCTCGCTCCTTAGTTTTTCTTCACATTTGATTACCTGCAAGGAAGATCAAAGGACTATGAAAAATACAAGAGAATATATGGCATATTTTTGTCAAGTTTAATCCTCTCTGAAGATAGAGATGATCCCTCTAGCCCAATGAGTGGGTCTAGCAACTGAAGTGACAATCAAATAGACATATTCCTAAGTTACAATTGAAAATAAGAGCAAAAGAGATGGCCTACCTTGTTCTGACGCTATTCCGATCTCCTTTATTTGGGAACCTGAACCGCTTGTATCATGGGGTTGTTCCTCCTTCTCTCAGTGTTTATATACCTGCACAAGTGATCAAGACACAACAAGTCATGCCAAAACAAATATCAAATCCATAGCAACATACTTAACTGATAAAGGAATTTCAAGCTAAATGATACATGAACATATGCATTTTGGGAAGATGAATCAGTAGTTATGTATTATTAGAAAATAAAGGGAAGCTTACAACGAAAGCCCTGATGTTGATATTCTCTCCTTGAGTGGTAATCCAAGTCCAAGCAAATAACTCTCCAAGAACTCCTTCTCCAAGTCAAGTGAATAGCCTCTAGGCACAATCTTAGCATAAGGGTGCAAATAGACATAGACCAACCCAGCCTCTAACCTAACCAACCATTTGGAAATGGGAGAGGATGAATATATAGGCTGGGAAAGGGAGTTAGGGCCTCTCCAAAGATAGGATTAGACCCTCATCTCAAGGAGGTAGCTCATAGGGATAACACCAATAGGCCAAGTTTGGATAATTCAACCTTATCTTTGTCGAACAACCTCCAGCTCGCGCCTCTAGAAGCTTCTAGATCACAAAGTTTCTCATCCTCTTTGGGAAAATTGTCTTTTTGGGATCATCTCAGGTATACAAGAAAACATGGGGATGTAATCGTGGGTCTAGTATAGTGCAACATGCGATCATCGTGGTTTTAAGTCTCATAAGAGCGATGGTCCTCAAATTAGGGTTTTAGAGTTATTTCCTTCAGGGGAATCTCAAGGCATTTTCCAATCCATGTCTTAGGAAGGATATGAGCTGTATATATGAATGAGTACACTACATTATGATCATGTTTCGGGCACTTCAGGTTATGTCACAGGGAAGTGCAGGAGGTATGACAAAATATTGTGTAACAGATGCCCCCTAAAGCATGAAGGCAGAACGAGGAGTGATGGTTGATATTCTTTACGATATTTTGCAAGGACGAGGACACAGACTGTCAGGATACCTGCAAATAAAGGATGCATATACATATACATATCTAAAATAAAATCATGAATCCATGGTATGGACGCAGTCATCTAGATAATAAGGAATATATGACAGGATCCATGGTATGGTCGCAGCCATCTAATACAGAAGGATCATCATAAATGTAAAGTCCCACAGTATGGTCACGGCTATCCCTATAGAAGAAACATGTGTATAATCATGAACAATACATAACTCCATGCAGCCTGAGTTATATCAGACAAAACTCAGGGTCTTGCACTCCATCCCAACTTGATCAAAGTACGAATTCTAACATGCAAATAAAAGTGTTGCAGTCGAACATGCTAGAAAACAACCTGATTACCGGCCATTGATGTGGACTGTTAACAAGCACGAGAGGAACCACCCATAATGACAATGGCTCTCAAGGTACGACCTTACAATCTGTGAATGTGATAACAAAGCTGAAGTCAAACACTCATGGAATCACCCGATCAAAGGCCAATAGTGAAACCCTGTCGTTGGATGCAAAGAACTTTCCATTAAGGCATGCAAGCTCTAAGGTGATGAAAGGTATTTTCTAAGTCATCTTCTTGGATAATGAGCTAAATTCGACAGGAACTGACCCGTCGAAGGAGAGTCATAATGAGTCTCCCATCATCGACACAAAACAAGGAATAAAGTGAGTAGGATCTAAGACTATAGAAAAGAGCCAAACAATATATAGGTAAATAACTATAGACTGGACTTCTCTTGAACATATTGGAGATATTGCTCCAAAGTGTGGCAGCATTAGACTCAACATAGTACCAAGGTTCATAATGATGAAGTGGAATAGTCGAATGAGAAGCAAAATGGATAACCCAAACCCGAAAGGACAAGTGACTGATTGAGGATATCCCAAACCCGACACAAGAAACAGATCAGTGTCGTGTTCGTGAGTGACATGCTTCTTATACAAAGGATGTTTCATCTTCATTTTTTCCCCACTATTTCTAGTGAGTACCTCTTTATTTTTACACAAGCTTGAAGAATATACCATATGCTTGTCGTATAAGTTCATTCTTCGAATGAATCCATCCTAGTAAGTTTTACAAGTCCTAGGAAGGAGAAACTCGGTTTCATCATGGTGATGAGTCTTTCGTCGTAAAATTTTAACAAGTATAATGTAAGAATAACTCGGTATCCTTTTCACATTTAGAGAGTTTGAAAAAGAGACAAAAATTAAAACTCCATCATATCCCTTTTCATGATTTTTCCCTCGAACTCAAAATGGCATAAAACAATATTTGAGAGAACCTCTTAGCCATACTCGACTAAGGTGTTCCTTTTTCGTACAATAGTCTATCTCAATTTGGAAAGGGTTAAACTTATACTGAGTAGACATCAATTCATTTACTTTAACGAGTTCTAAATAACAAGTACTCGAGAATATTTTCATATTTTTGGAGTCTGAAAAGAGCTGAAAGAGGACTCCACCTAGAGGAACGAGTGGTATGAAAGGATAGCAACTGGTTCCAGTCATGATGGAACTGCTCAAAACATTTAATGGTCATGAGTCTAGTTAATAAGACCACTCATTGCAGATGTTCCTTGGACAAGGGTAAAACAACCCAGTGAAAGTGTATGATCAGCCAAAGAGATGGTGATGATGGAATGAAAGAACCAAGGCTCATCTGGAAAAAATTAACTGATAAAAGCAATAATCATGAGATGTAAAATGGGAATGGTTTCATTTTTACACAAGCTTAAAACATGGGAAAACTATGCTTGAGGATACTTGAAGATGGTTTCATTTTTCACAATCTTGAAATAAAGATAAACGGTGCTTGGATTTGGTTTCATTTTTACATAAGCTTGAAACAAAGATAAACTATGCTTGAGTTTGTTTGCATTCCCCTAGAAAAATAACTCAATCCAAAGTACAAGCCCCCAAAGCTTCATTTCATTCACCTAAGTAGACTATTGGCTACTAACAAGTGGATGGAATGAAGGTTCACTTATGATATCAAGTGAAAGACTCAACTAGAATTTTACGAGATCTAATCAAAGACTCGAATTGGAAGGGGATTTGTTTCATTTTTTAACGAACTTGACACAGGAAAAGAACCATGATCATGAAGACCTAATTCATTTTTTAACGAGGTTGACATAGTAAAAGAACTATCCTCATATCCCTTGTTTCATTTTTTAAGGAGCTTGACACAATACAAGAAACTCTGCTCCATCCCTTGTTTTATTTTTTAACGAGCTTGACACAAGACAAGGAACACTGCTCCATCCCTTGTTTCATTTTTTAACGAGATTGACACAAGTAAAATAATTCTGCTCCAAACCCTTTATCACAACCCAAAAGAGGCCATGGCTTCCAAGATGTTCTCATCATATGGGAAAACAACGCTCTAGAAGGGATACATGTCCAGGGATCCAAATGAAAAATTGGGCTCCAATGCCCCTAGTACATGGTGTACTACATCACCTATTAGATCATCAGTAGATGCAGGCATGGAACAGGTGGCCACGTAATTAACCTGTGTCGGGGGTGATACCACTTACACATAAGAACCATTTAGGGATAATAGTTGAGTGGGAGTTGGTTCAGGACCAATGAATGTAAGTTGATCAATGATCACAATACTTCCTTCATAAGGGAAACACATCACTTGAAAGAGGGAAGAGACAAGATCTCCCATGACATAAACATAGACACTACCAAGGAGTAGATTAAAACCTAAAGAGCCTTGGACAACCATCATGTCTATATAGACAGCACTTCCTCCCAAAGTAATAGGTAACTTAGGAAGGATCCCTATCGGATGACTAGTTCCTTTATTAAAAGCTAACATATTATAGGTGATGGGGACAAGCTGAGGAGAACCTAAAGCTTTCCAAGCAGTTGAAGATATAATACTAACAGAAGCGCCCTCATCTATGACTGTGTTAGGTATGGCCATATGGTAATCTTGTACGATAATCTAGAAAGGCACATAAGTCGGAAGATGATATCCTGCCAGTCGACTCCAATCAAAAGAAGTGACTAAACTACTCAGAGGGGGTGCCATAGGAACGTGAGAGATGTCTTCTTACACTATGGGGATAGGAGAACGACTCTCATGCACTTCAAAAACAGGAGGATTTCCCTCGAGTTCATTCGAAACTGAAGAAACCATAAGAACTTGAGAAGTACAAGGTTCACTCTCTACTTGAAAGGTGTGGTTAACTCAAGGTGGAGTCAAGTCTACTATTTTCCCAACCAATGGTTGGTTGAGAACAGACTCACGAGACTCACTTTTAGAGAGAGTGGGGTTGACCAAAGATAACTTTTGATCGATCACTTGATCAACTAGTGAAGGATTAGGGGAAATCTTTCGATACCCAGTCAGAAGATGAGGTTGAGAAGTTATAAGGTTTTCCAAATCTTTGGAAGCTTCATCCATTAAAGGACAAAGGTGAATGGGATGATTACCTTCACACAACTTATAAGGAAAATTAACTTTTACCTTTTTCCCATGAGCTTTACTGTTACTAGTTGAAGGTTTTTCATAAGCATGATCACGAGAGGCTGATGACAAAGGTCGATGTGAACCTGTGGACCACATTTCTAAGACCTTTGGAATACCAAGACAATTCTAAAGAAGGTGGTCACCCTTACATAACATGCAAGGGAATTTTACTTTTTGGTGCTAGTTGGAAGATTTTTCTTCATTAGTTTCATCAATAGAAATGGTTGCTTGGTTGCCTCCTTGCTTGTTTTGCTTCTTCTTCTTCGTCCTCTTCTTCTTATTATTATTATTAGCTTCCTGGCTACTAGAATCTAGAGTTTCACCAGGCGAAGAGGAAGAACGAGGTGAAGAAATAGGCGAAGAAGGCAAGGGGTCAACTTTAGGATCAACATGAGGTTGATCTTGTTTAGGTGGAGGATAACTTAGTTGAAAAGTGGTTTGGACACCCAGAACCACCGAGGTTGAAAATAACCAAACTCGTAGACCAATGGTCAATCGAGGAAGGGACAATGTCGCCATATAGGGAGCACCAATATTTCCAAAAGAAGGAAAAGGACTAGGATTCCCGTCAGAGGGATTTCCTTGATTGGTAGACTCAGGAAATGTTGCCATTGGTAGCAACCTAATATCTACTAAGGATTATTTTCATAGGAAGGATGTTGTTCCACATCAATTAATTTTATAATTTGAAACAAAAACTTTGCCTTTTAATGTTTTAAGAGTCGAGAAAAGGACGAAAATGTGACTCTCGTCGCTTTTGTTGGTTTAGCAAGCTTGAAAGGAAAAGTGCTCGATGATCTTTTCAAATTTAAAGAGTCAGAAAAGATCGAAATGACCACTCAAGTAACTCTAGTTAAAAGGAGTGCCAAGTAATCATGAACTACAATATAAACCTCAGCAAATAAATTTACCAATAACTTGACATACGTGCAGGAAATCTCCCTGAATGTTGCTTTCAGTATATCACGTTTACAGGGTGGCAAAATTGGCTTCCTATGGATAAAGGTTTGGAACCTATGAGGGTCTCCCTTTATATACTTGACGATATGGGGAGAACAATTCCATGTTATCGATGTCTAATGCAAAAGCGAACAATAGCTGCTAAGACACCAAAACATGTCTCTAACCTAGACCACAAAGTATGAACGTTAATGTTTCAAATGCTCCTTAGGTTAATTGATAGATTTTAAATGTATATCTTCAATTATGTTTCATTTTTGAAGGTCAAAACAATTTCACCTGAACACCTATTATGCAACTATATGAGAAAAGGAAATTTTCCACTACGATGAAATCTATACTAACCAAGGGAAGAAATTTCAATCAATAATGCATCAAACAAAATTCATCATGCAAAATGGCTTCCATTAACTTTCACTTTGCAAAATGTGGAAACAAGATCTAATATTCATTTCACTAAGATGCAATAATGATTTTTCTTTTCACTTTGACCCAATCAATGAAATCTAACGCAATGAACAAAGGAAAATGAAATCAACTCAATGAAGATGAAAATTTATTTCACTTCCATCTTCCATGCACAATGCCAAAAGTAAAAATTATTTTGACTTCTAACTATCCTAAGTGCAACATTTTCGAAAGAAAAATGGTTTTAATTTACAAAGATGCACTTAGATGAATTATTCTTTTCTTTCCATTTTGAATGATTTGATGCACGTAATATAGTTTTTATTTTTTAATCACTGAAAAATGTGATCTATTTTCAAAGATGAATATCAAAAAATAATTTTTCAATGAAACTAATCTAATGCATTTTCACGAAAAGTAAATGTCGTGATACAAGCTAAAACAAATGCAAAATGATGTCTTCAATGATTTCCACATAAAACAACACTCAATCAATCAGCAAAAAAATGTCTCAATGACGCCAACAAGCAGCAAGTGATGACCAATTGACTAAAGACCCTAAAACTCAACCAGGATTCACTTCAAAGCCAATGGGACAAATTTGAAAATTAATTGAGATAATCAACCAAAAACACCATAGACACTCTAGAAATTCACATATAGAGGACATAGAGACTGAAAACAAGAAGAAAACCCCTATTTTCTCCTATAATTTGGGATCATCACACCTGTCATAGTCAAAAGAGAAATAATCACGATTGTACTTAACAAATCCATGATGTCATCGCGATTGTGAGAGGAAAACCCGCAATGAGCGAGAAAAATGAAGGAAAAAATAAAAAATATTCAAGATCAGACAAAAATCAATGTCCTCAACCAATCACCAGCAAGTGAAAATAGTTACAGTAAAGGAAACAAGTCTGGGAAAGGATGGTTGATCAAACTCATCAAAAGACAAGATGAATAATTGAAAGGAAAGGATCATAGGCTCCCCAACGGAGTCACCATTTTGTTGTCAAGATTAATACTCTCTACAGACAGAGATCGTCCCTCTATCCCAATGAGTGGGTCAACTGAAGTGACAATAAAATATACATCTTCTTAGGTTACAATTGAAAATAAGAATGAAAGAGATGGCCTACCTCATTCTGATGCTATGTTGATCTCCTTTGCTGGGGACCTTGAACCGCTTGTATCATGGGCTTGTTCCTCCTTCTCTCAGTGTTTATATACCTGCATAAGTGATCAAGACACAACAAGGCATGCCAAAACGAATAGCAAATCCAATATCAACTTACTTAACTAATCAAGGAATGTCAAGCTAAATGATACATGAACATATGCATTTTGGGAAGATGAACCAGCAGTTGTGTATTAATAAAAAATAAATGGAAGCTTACAACCAAACCCTTGATGTTTATAGGATTTCCTTGATTGGTAATCCAAGTCCAAGCCAACAACTCTCCAAGCACTCCTTCTCCAAGTCAAATGAATATCCTCTAAGCACAATCTTAGCATAATGGTAAAAATAGACATAGACCAACCTAGCCTCTAACCTGACCAACCATTTTGGAATGGGAAAGGATGAATATATAGGCTGCGAAAGGGAGTTCGAACCTCTCCAAAGATAGGATTAGACCATCATCTAAAGGAGGTAGCTCATATGGATAAGACCAAGAGGCCAAGTTAGGAGAATTCGACCTTATCTTTGCTGAAAAACCTCCAGCTCATTGCTCTAGAAGCTTCTATATCACGAAGCTTCTCATCCTCTTTAGGAAAATTGCCTTTTTGGTATCATCGCGGGTATACAAGAAAACAGAGCAATGTCATCACGGTATATTATAGTGAAACATGCTATCATCGCGGTTTTAAGTCTCATAAGAGCGATGACCTTCCAATTAGAGTTTTATAGCTATTTCCTTTAGGGGAAGCTCAAAGAATTTTCCATTCCATGTATTAGGAAGAATCTGAGCTGCATATATGAATGAGTACACTACATTATGGTCATTTTTCGGGCACTTCAGGGTATGTCATAGGGAAGTGCAGGGGGTGTGACAAAATACTGTATAACACATACATCAAACATAAACTACTTAATATATCAAGGATTATTAAGCCAAAAGCATAAAGATTTACACAATTATGAAAAGTGAACATCAAATGTATATATTAGTGAGCTAAAAAGGGAAGAATGCAACCTATTCCTCGATGTTCGAGACCTCCTTTTGGTGGATGTCCAAATTCAAGTAAAGACTCTTCAAGCACTCCTTCTCCATGTTAGAATGGGTAGCATGTAAGCATAGGGATGCAGCAATCAATGACCAACCATTTGGGAATGGAAGGGAGTAAATTTATAGGAAGGGGGAGGGAGTTATGGATCCAAAAAAGAGGTAGGAAGGTCCACATCTCAAGGGGAAATCCCATGATGATAAGATCAAGATACCCAAATGGAATAGATCGACCATATCAACAATAACCAATATCCAGATTGTTGTTCCTGAAGGTTCTAGTCAACGAAGCTTCTCCTCCATTTTGGGAAAACCTGCCAGAAGAGGTTCAGCACAAGTTTTCTTATGAAAACCCACGCTGGTAGCATGATTGTATAACTAAGTAACCTTCCATCAGCATGGGCAGGCATTGGAGCAAAACGCGCTAATGCCAAAAATTAGGTTTTAGGCAACCTTCTTCAGAAAGGATTTAGGGAAATTTTCCTTTAATTCTTTAGGGAGGCTTTGGTTTGTATATCATGATGGATATGTTGCACAGTAGTCAACGTTTTGGGACTTCGAGATATGGAACAAGAAGTGAACAGGAGGTGTGAAAAAATATTGTGTAACATCAAGTTTTGTAATCATCCAGTTACAGACATGCATTTGTATACGTTCAATCTAAATCATTGTATTCCAATCATATTTGCATGCCAAAAATCAATGCTATTATACATAGATCTCATGTGTTTAATCACTTATGTTACCTATAAACACTTATCTGTTATACGAGGTCATCTAGGAATTCACTAGGTAACCACACCACCCAACTGTGAGAAAGAAAATTACGCCCTTTTCTCTCCCCCGGGCATCTTTATACCAGAACAGTCCTTTTCATCAGTACCCAACAGGGTTAATCCTTAGGTCTTAGAACCCCGTAGGTTCAATCCTGGATCTAAAATCAATCTTGAGGTTTCCATTGGCTCTTTGTCCAACTCAATAATAACTCATGCTAGTGTCCTGCCTAATCCTCACGGTGCCTTGTGCAGATTTCTGAATCCAATTTTGTTTCCTCTTGTTACCTCCAGGTTCCTCCTTGGTTTCCTTCTTTGGTTATCTCCATTTGAGATTATCTTTTAAATCTCAAATGAAATCAAGGTAACTGATTCTTTTAATTTTCTGGTAAAAAGAGTGTTTTTCTTCTTCTTTTTTAAGTTTTCCTTAGGTGAATTCCAAGATTCCCTTAATTACCATTTATTTTAAAATAAACATAATCGCAAACTTTAAACATCCAAAATTGTCATTAGGCTTCCACTTAGCCTACAATATTTTAGTCTCAAAGAGTAACATAAATGAAAGTAACTTATAAATCATAATGTCTGGAGGGGTGTTACATCTTCCCCCCATGAAGCATAACACTGTCTTTGGTGTTATATGGTCCTTTTAATAACTCAGGATAAGTTTCTTGCATAAAATACTCATATCCCAAGTAAGCTTTGTCTAGGCCAAAGTGTCTCCACTGCACTTTAACTTGGGTGGTGGCTCACCTCTATAGCATTATTTCTCTCTGATCGAGAATATGTTAAGGTTATACCAGGAATTGCCCATCTAGCTTGGCCTGTTACAGCAATCGTCACAACAATTAGCTCATATAAATCATTATATCAATATTGATTATACATCATTAATTTATTTTTTTGTGTAAGTGTTACCTGAATATGTTTCCAATGAATAACATTTATAGGGTCATATACATATTTCTTCAACATTGAAACATGAAATACGTTATGAACTCTTATATGACTGGGTAATTCCAGCCAGTATGCCACTGGTCCAATTCTTTCTAATATTTGGAAAGGACCACAAAATTGAGGGGAAAGTTTTGCATAGCCACTCCATCTTAAGGCGATTTTCTTTGGTTTGATTCACACATATACGTGATCTCTGACTCTAAATTATCGCTAATTTTTTTCAGTTAGCATAAACCTTTTTCCTATCTTGCGTAGCTTTTAAGTTATACTAGAATTTCTTTACTATTTGCTCCATTTATGATAACATATCTGGCCCCAGCATTAGTTTGTCTTTGAGACTATTCCAGTTAGTAGGTTCTCTACACCTCCTCCCGTATAAAACCTCAAAAGGGATCATCTTTAAATATTCATGATAACTATTAGTATATGCAAACTCCACCAGATCTAAATATCCTTCCCACTTGATGGGTTGTTTCATAACATACATTCTTAGCATATATTCCAGTTCTTTGTTCACATGTTCAGTCTTCCCATCAGTTTATGGATGGCATGCAGTGTTGAACTGAATTTGGGTTCCCATTCCTATGAAGAGGGCCTTCCAAAACATAGAGGTGAATATTACATCTCTATCTCCTATAACTACTTTAGGTATGCCATGTAATCGGAACACTTCTTTCATAAAGATGTCCGCAATTTGAATAGTCTTATAGGTAGACTGTACCGAAATAAAATGAGTTGGTTTGTTGACTTTTTCTACAACCACTATGATTGAATCATTGTAACTCTTGGATCTGGGTAGTCCTGTTATAAAATCAAGTGTAATGACTTCCCATTTCCACTCAGGTATAGGTATTGGATGGAGAATTTCAGTGGGGTGTTGGTGTTTATTTTTGACTTGCTGACACTCTAAACATCTCACTAAATATTTGGAAATATCTCTTCACATTCCTGGCAAAAAATAATCTTTTTTTTATTGCTAAAAACATTTCATTGTAACCTGTGATGGGCAATGTAAGGACTTTTATGGAGTTCATCCAGAATCAGTTGTCTAACTTGAATTTGGTTGGGGACATATATTTTGCCCTTAAAAGTTAACAATTGATCCTTATTTATGCTATATTCATAATTTTTTCTAGGATTATTGGTCTGACGAGCTTGCTGCCTTAAAAAAATTATACTATGGGTCCTTTTAGGAAACTTCTTTAATTTGTTCCAGAAATTTAAATTCTATTTGGTTATAATTAATTCCATATACACAATGCAATCTTCTACATAGTGCATCTATAACACAGTTTTCCTTTCCCTTTAGATGTTTAATATCAAATTCAAATTCACTAAGAAAATCATTCCACCTCGCTTGGTAGGCATTCAAATTAGTTTGTTTAAAATAACTCATTAGGTTGTTATGGTTTGTCATTAGTAAAAATATTTTTCCTAAAATGTAGAGTCTCCAAACTTTCAACGCATGGACTACAGCAATTAATTCCAAGTCATATGCAAAATATATTTGCTCGTGCTCCTTCATCTTTCATGACATATGATATCACTCTCCCATCCTACATTAGCACTGCTCATATCCCTTCTTGACAAGCATCCATGCAGACCATGAATTCCTTGTTCAAGTCAACAATATTTAACACAAGGGAAATGGTTAATATTTTTTTTAGTTGTTGGAAACTTCGTTCACACTCAGTTTTCCACTTAAATCTCTCCCTTTCTTTTGCAAGCAGTTGATGGGGTAAGTAAATAGAGATAATATGTCAATAAAACGGCAATAGTACCCCACCAAACCCATGAAAAATCATATATACACTACATTTATGGGTATAGACCATTCCATAATAGTTTTGATCTTTTCAGGATTAACAACTATACCTTCAGCTAAAATAACATGTCCCAGATATTGGATTTGATTCTTATAAAAATTACATTATATAAATTTATCATATAATTGATGCTCCCATAAGATTTGCAACACTATATGCAGGTGTTCCTTATGTTCCTTTAAAGTTCTAGAATAAACTAGAATTTCGTTCATAAATATCAAGACAAATTTATCCAAAAAAGGGTGAAAAATATTGTGCATTAAAATCATGAATGTCATTGGTGCATTGGTCAATCCAAAATGTAAGACCACAAACTCTTAATGACCTTAACTAGTTGTAAACATTGTCTTACAAATTTCCTCCTTTACCCGAATTTGATGGTATCCCAACCATAAATTGATCTTAGAGAAAACTATAGCACCTTTAACCTGATCAAATAGACCATCAAATTAGCGGGTACTTATTCTTGACCATTATCTTCTTAAGTTGCCTATAATCAATGTAGAGTCTTAGGGTGCCATATTTTTTTCCTTATAAACAGCACTGGATCTCCCCAAGGTGACACACTCGAACGAATGTATCCTTTATCGAGTATTTACTATAACTGCATCTTGAGCTCAGTCAACTCAGGACACTCATACGATATGGAGCCTTTGACACTGGTGTTGCTCTAGGAGCTAGCTCAATTGTAAAGTCAATGTTCCATTTTGGGGGCAATCCTAGTATAATCTCAGGGAACACATCAGCGAAATATTCAATTACTTGTATGTTTTCTAAGGTATTTGTCTTATCTTTAGTATTGGAATACCTGACTTGAACAACATATTTCATACAACCCTTTCTAATACATTTTCTCATTTGAGAGGTAGTAATGGGATTTAACCTTACTATATTTTTAACCCCTTAGATTTCTTTCCTAGAGACATTTTCAGCAAGATAATTAATATACTTTTCCTTACAATTCACTAAAGACAAATGCCCTTCTAACCAGTCCATTCTGATAAAGATGCCATAAGATCCTAATGGAAATATATTAGAATCGGCCTTAATTTGTTGTCTCCCTATTTCAATAAAGCAATTTGTTACTTTAGTGGTCACTCTTCTCTTGGCTCCAGTAACTAATTGTACCAGCCAGGGATTTTTAATTTTATGAACTTGCAAATGACATTTTTCCTCTACTTTGGGGCTGACATAACTTAAACTTGCACGCGTTTCTACTAAAATAGATAGATTCTGGTTAAATAACTTACATTCCATCTCTATCTTGGTAAGTTTTTAGTCTGCTTGATGATCCTCTAACGCAACATTGGTCCTTGGCATACTCCTCACCACCTCACCGCCTATAGAATCTTCCTATACATTAGCATCTTGTTCAGGCCTAGAACGATGGGGTAAATTTTTATAATAATGAGGCTCACTGCATCCCCAACACTGTAGAGGGGTTTCTATGATTGACTTGGTTCCAGCTTGCTTGATACATCTATTTGTTTAGATTCAGTCTACCATTTAGTTTTATGTTGGTTCCTCTCAAACTGTTTATTTGCCTAAGCTTTTTGTGTATTCCTAAAATTTGTAGTTTTTATATTTTTGGTATTTTGGTCATTATTCTACCCTTTTTTCTATTACCAGACTTTACCCCCACCCCCTTTTTGTCTCATTTTCTGATAGGAAATTTGAGCCTTCTGAAGTGCTTCATCCATTGTCTTGGGGTTATCAAATTCTATCCTCTCCTTCATGTATGCAATAAATCTACTAATAAAGTGTTGAACTTTGGCTTTTTCCTCACAAATACACGGAATGTATCTCAACAGGGATGTAAATTTGGTCATAAATTTTTCCATAGTTAGTTGTCCCAATTTGAAGTCGTGAAACTCCTTGGCCTTCTCATCATAAAATAGTTATGCAGATATTTGTCTTTGAAATGCTTCTCAAATTTTTCCCAAATCACATCTTTCTCCTCTATCACTTGCACTGTCTTTACCTCCTCCCACTATAAAGTATTTTTCCCTTGAATCTGGTAAATTGCCAACCTGGCTTTAAGATTATTATTGTACTCATATATTTGAAAATATTTATTCATATTAATAATCTAGGCTTCTGCAGCTTCCTCCACCTCGCCATCGAATATTGGGGGTTTGATTTTTTTGAATTCCCCTTGCAATTCTATTTTCAGCTTCTTCACTCTCCTCTAATCAAATACATTTTCATACTCCTCTTTTTCGTCATCCCTGTCTCTTTTAGTTCTCTGAGTCTAACTCCTTTCTGGTATATTGTCATTCCTCTATCTTGGTTCTTCATCGTTGGCTCCATTGTTAGGGTTGTGTATAGGGGTCCTCTGATTCTACCTATCTAACAAAATTTTCAAAATTCATTCTTGGTCTTGCATTAACCTTTCATTATTAGTTATCAAACAATCCATTTCATATTTCATCTTTTGAACGGTCTCTAACAACATGGTTGTTGGGTTCTTCCATTCTTCCCCTAACTACACCCACATTTCACGGTTTTCTTATGTGATTGGTATGGGACCAGATTCCACACTTGGCCTTATTAGAGGTAAGCTCTGAACTCCCCTCCTCATCTTTGTTTCTCACCGTTGTGAACAACAATACACTTTTTATCACTACCATTGTCCATATAGGCCACAATGTTGAAACGTGGCTCTGGTACCACTTGTAACACTCATTTTCTTTGTAAAAAATATATATATATATATATATATATATATATATATACTTTCTTTAAAAAGAAACTTACTAGAAGTATTCAAAAGAGGAACTTTTCAAGACCCTAACACATACCATCAAATCCTATTGAAAAACATAAACATAAAGCTTAGACAACAACTATAGGTTTTATAATTAAGTCGAAATACCATCACATATAATATTTTATTGGGTCGTCAGCTAAGTGTTTGATATTTTATCTGTCAAGGCATGTACTCTTTATGCGATTAAGTTATTTGTTAATAAATTGATTTAATGGAAATCGGTATGTCATGTGATTAGTCACATCCCTTGGTGTCGAGTGGGCACCAGTTGTCCATATGCATATTCACCAATACTAGATTTCCCAAGAGTTCTATGGAACACACTTGGAAGAAGCCACATCATTGATCTAGGTAGGGTTTCAATCTATGGCCATGCCCCACTAAGAAAAGACAAGGAAAAATAACTAGTTTTCACTCTGATTCTACAAGTCATTTGCGAGGATGGTGAGCCAAGGTATCCACTGCAATCTTGGTAGGTTTCCCTCTTTCTTCGGTTGTAGACTCTTCTTTCTGTGAATTCTATGAGGGTATATTTTCCGACAGTTTTGGGTTAACGATACCTCTCAGATATTGTAGTTCTTTCTCTACTAGAGGCCACAAAATTTCCAATATTTTACCGTATTTTCACGACGTGTATTCATTCACAAGGTTTTCAAGGTACTATAATATTATCTCCTCCTGCATTTAAGATTATTCCTATCTTAAAATCATAAAACCCTAACTCATTCAATTGTTTCATGATTGATGCAAGGCATTGACAAGGAGTTTGAAGTCTCACTACTCTCAGGTATTGTATATACCATTTTAGACGCTTTCGTCTCTGCATTACATTAGCCATCCTTCATTTGAAGTTTGTTACTAGGACTTCTATGTCTATAGGATTTTGCATAGGCAATGTACCTTATGTGCCCAAGTGGTATCTCTTTTGAGGCTCTCAAACATAAAATATTATGGGCATGACATCCTAACAAAGTGTTTTCTCTTACACGTGCTTAATTCACCCTCGCTCCTTCCTATGTTGTAGTTTCTAAAGATCTATTGTTGGCTTGTCTTTCGAGCTTTATGTTCAAATATAGAAATTAAATTATAGTTCCTTACCCAAATTTTTGGGGTTCTTCATACAGTTTTAGTTAGGGTTCCTTCATAAATGTAGTTCTTGTTTATACAAGGTTCTCAGCCTCCTGCTATACTCAGAATCCATGAGAAACTCTAGTTCAGTTGTATTTTATTTTTTCCTGATGCTCAGGGTCATGTTTCGAACAAAGTTTGTGCTTTCTTTTGTTATTTTCACCTATGTGGTAAGACGATAATGAATTTCAAGTTACTTACTTAATGAACTCAGTTTTTTGAATGTCGTTTGAAATCTGTTGGAAATACTGAGACGGGGTGGATCAGTATTTCTTAGCAATTAGCACTTTTTAATCCTTTTCAGAGCATTAGTTAATCTTCAATTATTATTATTGTTCTTCTTCATATGATCATAAACAATAATCAATAGTAGACAACACCATACAAAAATACAGAAAGATAAAACACACGACACAAAACAATTTAGGTGGAAAACCCCCTCCGAGTCAAAAACCCCAGAATGCTTCTTTAATAATTTTCTTCTCCCTGTTTAAAATAAAATTGATTACATCAAGATTTTAGCTACAACTAAGGGAGGAATCAACCCCCTAATTTACAGGCCATAACCTGTAGGATGATACTAAACCCTAATATCCTGTTGTAATTAGAAGGACGCCCCAACGCCTTGTAGATCAGGCCAAAACCTAATGAGTGCCCCAACACTCTGTTTACCAGCTGTTGTAGGAAAGGATGCTTCGTTGCCCTATTAGTTTATCAGCCACAACTGAATGGATGCCATAATGCCCTGTGTAAGCCACAAATTTCCCTAACACCACCCTGCCACCCTGAAGTGTTCTCAAGCCACAACCTGAAGGTGACTCTAATCACCCAAGAATTTCAGTAGATCATGTTTCACAATTTTCACACTGGATCCCTTGTACTATGAATCAATATATAATATTTGTAAGGAAAATGTAGAATAGATATCGAATCTTGGTAATCATTGATCATTGTTCCCAAAAATTAATCACTGCATAATGCTACACATCAAGCTATCACTGTTCAACTGCATGTCACTGACACTACACATTGTATATCACTGTCACTACAAATCATTTCACAATTGTTAGGTATCACTGCAAGTCATTTCTCATGAATGAATATTCATCAATGCAAACTATTGAATGTCACTGCTCGGATAGGCCACTATATATCATATTAAACCACTACACTTCTCATCATGAAGAACCCATAATGTTGGCTACCATTACTTGTTGAATGAACAAACATCAAGGATCATATGTTGCTACCACAGTGTATCAGGTTGCACACAATGTTGCAACCATCCAGTACTTCTATCAAATAATGGCACAAATAAAGTTTCCTCATGTCATCCCTATGACCTGCAATCAATGCTTTCAAACTCTATCCTCTGAGAGCTACCAACATACATGTGAACGATGTTGCTTAGCTCGTCAAACCCTACCATCCATTATTACATCAATAAGTTGAACAAATGGATGAAAAATCTCTTCAACACTTGCTACCCTGCAAGATTACAATTGTGTCACTGCACACAAATCCCTAGGTGATACTATGAGACAAGCCCTAGATCAATATTGTTATATGTCTATGTGCTTTTTTCTATAGGTTAATTAAATCATTGATACCAAACTTAAGGTGTCAACTCTATTTCAATGTCTTCAACAATACTACAACATGTTATATAATATCTTGGTCAAGTATAGTCAAAGGCTTGTCAACTAGATGTAAACTCATTGTCCAAACCATATGTCAAATTTAAGCCTTATTCAAGGAATTATTTCAAGGTTAAGATGTCAACTTAAGGTTATGTCAAGGTATATTCTAAGTTATTATGTCATGTCACTAAGTCCCACCAAGATCTAGAATCCAATTCAATTCACTGTTAAGGTCATTGTACAATATCATATGGTACACAATTATTTATGTGTCAAGTCACATCAAATCCTAGTGCTTAATATTCATCAACATAACTTAGGTCACTCTCAATATGTCAAGTTGTCATACACAGTTAATGTACATGTTACCACAGTTAATACAATCAAGTTATTGTATTATTGTTACAATCATTAATTCATCATAGTGAATGACATAGTTCTACTACTAAATCATATGAACAATACCATTGCTTCTTACTTTGTTAAGTACCTTCAATTCTCAAGAGGAGACATCTTTACCAAGCAGGTCAAACCCTTAATCATTACAAAGTTATGAACACTACAAAGAGTTTCCCAACAAATTCCAAATTCAAACAAAAATACCTAAGAATAGACTCTAGAACAGTCCTAACATGCCTAAACAGATTTTGACACAGCCCTTAAGATAATGAATTACCACAGTCCTAGATGGTGATTCTAATGTTGCCTTAACAAAATTTAACACAGTCCTCAAACACGGATGATGATCCTAGACAAGCCAGACCTAAAACAAATTTGAATGATCTTAATAATATAACCCTACTTAGACCTAGAACTATAATCCAACACTCAAGAGAATGGTTCACATATTTGTTGTTCTTAACAAAATTCTACATCAAACAATCCTCCATAAGCATCCTAGAACTTTACTTATTTTAACAAGGATTTTGCAACTAAGACAAACCCTGAACTCGCTCCTTTTGACAGCCAAAACAATATTGGATTTCTGAGGCAACAATATAGGTATGAATCCAAGATTTGGCTATAGCTTTGCTCCAAAAAAATTGACCGTGCTTATACCTCAATTAAACCACAAAAACATAGAAAACGGTTATTCTATACCTCATTGTCCTAAGATAGTGATCACGGGTTTGAAACATTTAGAGATCAATTCCTAGTCGGAATAGGAGGGCTTCATAAAAGGTTGTTAACATCATTCTTTAATAACATGAATCCAAGCTAATTAGAGGGATCTGAAGTACGAATGTCAATCAATTAGAATATAAAAAAATGCCCTAACAGGCCTTCCACAACCCTTAGGAAAGGATTGAATTTTACTGCTCAGATAATTACATAAAATGCAATTGACTTACCATTTAGAACCTTTGCATTCTTTGTTCCCTAAAAGAATCTCCACCAAAAATGTAATTCAACCAAATCCTTCTAAGTTATCTTTACCACAAAGAGACCGAACACTTTTTCTTCCTTGGGTATCTAGACCGAAAATTTTAGAAGAGGAGTATTGAGAAGTTAATGTGATTTGATGAGGTATTAGGTCTTCCTTTTTATAATTCATGGAGAGGCCTTTTAGGTGGTTTTTGGTGGAACCTTAAGTATTAAGAAAAACCCTTTTTAAATATGTTAATTTATTTGATGAGTGTTATCATTTTTCTTTCTTAAGTCCAGGGTAATGGGAGGGTTGCTTGTTAGGTGTTAGATTTGACTTCTTAGTTAAGGAAGAATATTATTTGTGGGTGTCGAGTAGGTTTATGTCCTTCCTTAAGATATTATTGTGACAATGAACCCCTTATGTTTAAATTTACCTTAATTCAATTAATTACTAACCCTTATTAATAGGGTTCTAGAGAAATTTTGAACTCCACTAAAATTTTGAAATCAATGATTGGCTTAGTGCATATGGTCCTATTGTGAAGTCAATGATTGGTTTACTACCTTCAAATCTTGAATTTATTCAACTTATATAAGGTTAGATTATAGTGATAAACAATTTCATGTGTTGATAACTGTAGGAGGTGTCATGTCACTACCCCTTGGGGTTTTAGGGTAGATATTGGGGTCACTAAATTCAACTGTGGATATATCTCAAACTAGGAAGCCTCTCAAGGCATACTACATATAAATATAAACATTTTTTTGAGTAGAATCTAATGACATAGATATTTGAACCAAACTCAATGATTTGGCACACCAAAAACCCTTTAAAAAGTTAGGGCACATCCTCAGTCCAGGGAACCCAAACCCTAGGGCTTGGTTTTTTAACCATCCAACAATATATTTTCCATCTTGATGTAATCTAACAATTATTAAGAAGCATTCATTAACCATTTGACATTAATGAATGGTGTTTTTGGTCAAAGTCCAACCCAGTCAACTCCATGGGTTGAAATCAATAACAATAACATCCAACAATTGTTGGGGTCCTTCATATAGTTTTAGCTATGGTTTTTTGGTAAATGTTCTTCTTGTCTATAAGAGGTTACTAGCCTCCTTCTACACTCAGAATTGCTGAGAAACTCTGGTTCGGCAGTATTTTGGTTTTGCCTAATGCTCAAGGTCATGTTCCGAACCAAATTTTGTGATTTCTTTTGTTATGTTCACCTAAGTGATAAGACTATAAGGAATTTCAAGTTATGTACTTCTAG
Organism: Pinus taeda; assembly: GCA_000404065.3. Taxonomy (NCBI): domain Eukaryota; kingdom Viridiplantae; phylum Streptophyta; class Pinopsida; order Pinales; family Pinaceae; genus Pinus; species Pinus taeda. Next base: position 108,228 of record APFE031397768.1, on the reverse strand, counting down.
AACTCCAATTTTTATATGTTGCATGGTTGGTAATCATCATTTTTAATTCTTGGTTATTAGTTTTGTTATGGAGATTATTCACGGTTATTATGTACTTTATATGGAACGACTCTAAGTTTTGTTTCCTTTTCTTAAATGAAACTTAGTTCTTGTCATTCTTTGAGTGCATATCATATCTTGTGGATTTTTCCTTGGTATTAAAGTTGAGGGTTTCAACTTACCTTGGCCATCGGCTCCGCTTCAGGATTCTTCTCAGGTGGTCAGTTGAGTCTGGCCTAGCTATTTACTAACTTGAACTGTAACCCCTTAGCCTATGTTTTGTTACTATTCTTTTTATCACGTAGTTACAATAATTATAGAAATATTGTAACTTATTTTTTACTTCCTCATATAATAAATTTGATATTCATTACTTGTTAACACGGAATAATTTCACTTATTAGTTTGATTGGTTAATATAGATTTGTACTTGTATGGACTTTGTTTATTCTCAAAAACCCTAGCTCACATAACATAGATAACCATAAAATACTTATGTAAAATTACAACCAAGTTTGGTAACCATCCAGTTACATACATGCATTTGTATACATTCAATCTAAATCATTGTATTTCAATCATATTCACATGCCAAAAATCAATGTTATTTCACAGCATCCTATGTAGATTTCTGAATCTAATTTCGTTTCCTCTTGTTGCCTCTAGCTTCCTCCTGAGTTGCCTTCTTTGGCTCCCTTCATTTGAGATTATATTTTAAATCTCAAATGAAAGAAAGGTAACTGATTCTTTTAACTATCTGGTCAAAACCGTGTTTTTTTAAAGGTTTCCTTGGGTGAGTTCCAAGATTCCCTTACTTACCATTTGTTTAAAAATAAACATAATCGCAAACTTTAACCATCCAAAATTTTCATAGGCTTCTAATTAGCCTACAATATTTCAGTCTCAAACAGTAAAGTAAATGAAATTAACGCACAAAATAACAATGTCTGGAGGGGTTTTATAGGTTCCCAACATTTCTGACAATGTGCCACATGACTTCCTACTTGCTATTCAACTATGTAGCAATACCCTAGTTGAATATGGCGCAAATGCCCTTGATTTTCATCTTTAATTCTAGGATTTTTAGGGTAACTTTTTAAGGATTGTGATTGTTTGTATGACCTTATCCAAGAGCTCCTAGTTCTTAAATAATCATTAAGAAGTAAGATAACATCTCAGAAAACCCAACCTAAGTTTTTGTGTAACTGCCAAGTAAAAAAAATATAAAATGTAGATTGGTACAATGGTAGATGCTCACCCATGACAAGAATCCATATAGAAGTCGCTTATTTTCACCATGCCACGAAGAGTATATCTCCATTTCTAAATGGTCTGTAAATTATATCACTTCTTCTCTTTATGGATGCGAAAGCCTTTAGCATATCTTCATGCATACTAGAGTTCAAAATGCTTTACATTGTAAAACACAGGAATGAGGCAGCCCCTAACTCCATCAACTGAACCATGAGGAGGGGTTCATCGAGACACCAATTTGACTTTGCATAAGGTGGATAGAAAACAAAGACATGGATAGAGGAGACTCCAATGAGTAATTTTGTTTGTCGCAAGATGTCGCATCTAAGCCTCATTTCTGGGTCATCCAAAAATAGGTGCAATCCATACGAAATAAGGTGACGATGGAGTTGTGTGGAAAATTTGGCCTTAACATCATGCCCACAGTGGTTGACAAAGACTTGATAGTGGGATAGGGATATGATGCACGACATGCCATGGAGGAAGAAGAGGAAGGAGATGCCATTAGAACTGGTATTTGAAAGTAAACGGATGGAAACTAGAGAAAGATGAAGTGAATGCAAAAAAACATAATTAAATAAGCCAACATGTGCATTTAAATTAGGTATCTACCGAATTTACATATGTAAAAGTTGCACGTGTTCCAAATTTTTCTTGTTGTATGGGAAATTTTTTAGACTTGATCCATGTGGAGCACAGATTCATATTGGTTTAGTACAGATAGGTGAGACTCTTGTTGGAATTATGATGCATGTGTTGTACTTGATGGCAACCCACTTATAGCAAAACAACTCACTTGTACATGGTAACTAGAAGAATCTATAGAAGAGATATCAGATGTGACATAATGCATGGCAGTGGTACTTATAGATGTGATGAAATGCAGGGCAGTGTCAAGGAATCATTTCAGAAGGCAAATCACTCAGATGAACGATCACAGTATAGCAGGTAAACAGCATAGAGTTACAAATCAGACTTCATAGAAAGAAGAAAGAGAGGTATACATAGGTTCACCATTGACCAAGCTAAGTATACATGCAGGTTCACTGTATACAAAGTCACATATATAAGCACGCACTTTCATAGAAAAAAGTGCGTATACCTTAGAAAACTAAGTTTCTGGTCCGAAGTATTTGTTCCATGGTATTTTGATCCATGGTATTGGTCCATGGTATTTGGTCTGAGGTATTGACCCTAGGTATTTGATCCAACGTATTAGTCCTAAGTGGTTTTGGTCCATGGTATTGAGAAATGCCTAAAACTATATAAGGAGGAGAAGATCATTCGGCCATTGTACACAAGCATCAAATACTTGATAAAGTGTGAGATCCAGTATGCAGGTTATGGGTTTATGACGCTCTGCTTGTTCTAAGCCAAGGAGGAACCTTAACAGTTGATGGAGGACAAGATCTAATGATGGATCAGGATCTTAAGGCTATGAATGAATTATCTTTATATGGTTTGATCATTTTTATTCTAGATCTATATACTGATGCATGTGTCGTTCTGTAAATATTATGATCTGGATATTGCTGAAGTCTGGAATAGCTGCAAAATTATGAATGAATATTTACAGATGTATACGCTAGTTTACTTTGGTAAAAGCGCGTATACACGCAGGTTCGAAACGTCGAAGTAGCATATGCCTTGTGGACTATGATGTTTGAAGTTACAATTGGTTCTGGTTATTGATACAGAGTTCTGGGTTTTGCTTTATGTTCTGGTGACTACATTCTGGTAACAGTATTCAGATTGAATGATTGTGATTTACTTCAGTGAAGATGGATGTGATCTAATAATGGATCAGGATCATAATGACTTATCATTATGTGATCTAATGGACTAGATCTAGTTGCTAACACATGTATTATCCTTTATATGTGATGATATGGATATGTCTGAAGTAGGAAAGTGCAGCAAAGTTTTAAGTAAGTACTTGCAAATCTATATGCTAGTTCACCTTGATGAAGTTGCATATACATGCCGGTTCAGTTGTTCCAAGTTGCGTATACACTCTGATGCATGTTTTTGAGGTCACAACTGGTTCTGAATGATGATGTAGTATTTTGGGTTCAGATATGTGTACTGATTATAGTGATCTATCTATTCCAGTAGATTCGTTGAAGTATGAATGAATGGTCAATTCAGTTGTGTCAGAGGTTTAGAGGTTTTCAGTGATTGATTGAGTTTAGTTGATTTAGAAAGTAACGATTGAGTTTCAGTGATTGGTTGATACAGATATAGTTCATGGTTGTATTGCAGTAGTGATTGATTTTGAGCTTCAATATTGTTGATGGGTCCAGTATAAAAATTGGATGAAACGTGGCCTTCATATTGTGGTGTTGTGTTCCAGGAGTATCCAGTCTGAAAATTTATGAAACGTGGTCCCTGGAGGAAGAAAGAAGGTTGGCACCTATGTACTAGTAAACATATCGGCTCGTACAAGAGCTAGGGGGTTGTATCTCCCTTCGAGTGGAAGCTGGAGATCGAGAGAAGGTTGTAGCCTTCTGCAGGTAGAAGCCTGCGTACTGGTATGAGTCTGCACTAGTACATTGTTGTAAAAAAAAAATCTTATTATTAAAAGAAGACAGAGACGACAGCAGCAGGTGGTTTTCACCCACATTAGGTTTCCACCTTAAATCTTGGTGTTCATGTGTGATTCTTATGTGTGATAGTTCATTATGTTATTAACTTCACATGGTTATTGTTTAATGTTTAATTAAGTATTGATGCACAGATTAAAGATCAACATATGATAAATTAAGTGAATCATTAGTTTGTTGGATATATGTTTGTTTCCTTAAGCACAGTTGTGTGTACATGCGGGTTACCCACATGGAAGTAGCATATATAAATTTGAGTATGAAAAGAAAAGATTATTGACTTGACTGATATGGATTCACCCCCCCCCCCACCACCCCCCCCCCCCCCCCCGCGCCCTCTTAGTATTATTTCCAACCAATTGTATCAGAGCAGGTCCTTTGGTAGAAGCTTGATCGCTTGAAGGAGATCCATAGAACAATGGGAAAGAAGCTAAAGAAGAAAGCACCTCAAAAGAAGAAGACAGACCAAAGGAACTATTACAGTGGGAGAGTCGATTGGGGATTATGTGGAAGCAACTCTTCACATTCAGAATCACCTTAGAATGAAGATGAAGAAGCAAAACAACTATCAGGTATGAATTTTTTATCCTCTGGTGATACATTTCTCCACCCATTTGAAGATGATGAAAGTGATAGTGAAACAACTGAATTTTCTCTTATGGGTGAGAGAGAAAGATATCAAATAGAGGAAGAATTTAAAAGGCTCACAGACAAAATTAGAGATCAATAAGATCTATTGGATAAAAGGGAGTGTGCCTTCAAAGAAGAAGCTACCAAACTAAAAGCTCAACTAAAGGAAGGAAACAAAGTAAGGAAGCAATTCAAGGAAAATGAAGATCAATGTCAAAAGCTGCAGGATGAAGTGACATCATTAAGAATTGAAGTAAATGAAAGGAGCACAACAATCAAGAAACTCAAAGATAGATCCAGTTACTATGAAAGTATTGAAGCTAAGATCCTCTCTCTAAAAGAAGATCTTGAAAAATCAAATAAGCAGAATGAAGAACTAATCCAAGCTCTTGGAAAACAAGAAAATGAAGTTCTTGAATTAAGGCAACAGATGGAAGAAGGAAGAAAAACTGAAGAAATCATGAAGAAATAGTATCTTGAAAAGGAAGAGAAATATCAAGTTGAGGTAAATATCATAAAAGGTAAATTAGAAAGGATAAGCTTCTACGATTTCAAGATAGTACTAAGATTTTGGATGATATTCTTAGTAGTCAAAGGTCTTCTGCCATTAAATCTGGTCTTGGTTTCCATGAATCTATTGAAGGTGAATCTAGATCACAAGCTAAGGTAAGGAACTCTAATGTAAAACCTGAAATTCTCAACAAGAAGATTAGAGGTCAACTCCATCAACAACCAAGGAAAGAAAATCTTCAAAGAAAATATTTTACTCCTAAATGTGGAAGTGGTAATCAGTTATTTCCTCATATGAATAACGTTGAATGTTTTATATGTCATAATCTTGGACATGTTGCAGAAAGATGCGGAAGTAGAATGGTTCAAGACCATCACACAGAAATATCATCAGCTTCTAGGTACTTTAAGGGATATTGTTTTTCTTGCAATATGCTTAGTCACAAAGCCATTGACTGATATAGAAGAAATATAAAACATGTAAGATGTTATGCATGTAACAATTTTGGACATATAGCAAAGGAATGCAGGAGGAAATTGTGAGCACCATACCAAAAGGATAAAACATCATCACACTCAAAGATATGGAAGAAGAAGGAAGTACAGTCAGAAAAATGTGGCATGGCACAGTGTACAGACATAACAGACTTAGGGGGAGCTGAAAGTGTGAAACTTCAATCTTCTAAATCTCATATGCAAGTTTCATGAAGACAAGTCGTGTATACATGCGAGTTCGAAGCTACACAGTCACGTATATGTGGTTTGAGAAAAATGCAGTGGGACAGACTCGGAAAAAATTGATTTGATATGATTCAGACAATTATCTGTTATCTTTTCTATCATGATGAGAGATGACTACAGTCTGTGGATGTTATTTAGAAGTGTTTTTGATCCTCACAAGTTGTTGATAACTTGATGTATATCTGATTGATGATGATGCCTTGATACTTCTTACTGATTTTTGCAATGATCAGATCTGACAGTGAACAGGTTCAGGGGGAGAACATGTTGTGCTTCTAATAAAGCATTGTTGGCATTATGTTTAGAAGTTGTTGGCACCTAATCAATGATGATGATGCTTATATGGCTAAATGATACATCTTGCTATGTTACGGTTATCTCATATGATACTTGGGGTCTCATAGTTGGTATTTAGATCAAATTTATGGATGATTGTGGATGACTCTTTGATGATGCATATAGTACATATATGTTACTTACATGATTATCTTCATAAGGACAAGGAGGAGTACAAATATTGATTACACAAATTCATTATTTGATGATGAGCCACTCATTTATTTCATGTTGTTGTCATCATGCCTTCTAAAGATCATATGGTACAGTTATGATGTAGGATTCCTATAGTTCTTGGCTCTCACATGGTTGAGGATTGTTGCTTGACAAATGACCATGAGATCATGGTTTGCTAGATACATATTGATATCTCTTTGATGGATATACAGTATGATGGATACATGGATGATTACTTAAGTTGCATATTGTTGGTTGGCCAAGAGAATGGTGTTATTGCAGGTTGCATGAAGACATAGCTATTTGAAGAAATGGATATTCGAATACATGGCTTACTTAATCACTTAATGATGATGAGTTCTTACCTTATGATGATAGGTTGATACTCACATATGTTTATTATCATGGTTGATGCTTATCAAATGTGGGATATTCTATAGTAATGATACATGGTTGATATATTGAAGGTTCTTGTGGAAAGATCATGCAGTTCTTAATAATGATGTGAAAGATCATAATGTGATGACTATGGTGTTTTCACATATGGTATGGTGTCAATAATTTTGTGTTACTGCTTGGAGATATGACATATGCTAAGCTGATTCATGGAAGGTTATGATAAGGCTCTTTCTACTAAGGAAACAAAGCAAGTTGATCTTAATGAGATCAAGAGGATGAGTTGATATCTATATGCAGACATACTTTGTCACAGGTTGATGATATTTACACTGTCATATCTTGGGAACTAATGATGGACATATACAGGTTGTTGGTCTGGATTTTTCTGAAAGATGCTTATGGAGTAGATCATACATGGTGAATGATAGTTACTGATGACTATCATGGTCTTTTTTAGATATTTGGTCTCTGTTATAAATTTTATGTATATCATTCAATGTAAAGGTCATGATCTATCTTTTGATGAGTCCCTTCTAGTCATATGATGTAATTTGTACTCCCACTATGCATGGAAGGATGATGTAATAATTACTATATTTCAGTTGTATAAACAATTGGTATATCCCCACTTGGTTGGGTGGATGAGTAAAGTTTGGTATATCCTCACTTGGTTGGGAGAATGGATGTATGTATGAGTCATTGGTGATAGGAAGGTCAAACTCACATAGTTGAGTTATAGAGTCATGTTATTTTTCTTGAAAATATTTGCAGGCTCTGCATGTGCTCAGGGGGAGCATGGATAATACAGTACATCTCAGCATGAACAAAGGGGGAGTTCAATCAAAATATTCAGCATATGCCTAGGGGTAGCATGATTAATATTCATATCATATATGAAAGTCTTCTATTCTTAGGGGGAGAATATATTGGTCCGCCCTTTGCCCTTGATGTCAAAGGGGGAGAGTGACTTGGTGTTGTTGTTGCCATCAAGTCCAAAGTGGGAGATTGTTGGCATTATGATGCATTTGTTGTAATTGATGGAAACCCACTTGTAGCAGAACAACTCACTTGTACATGGTAACTAGAATAATTTACAAAAGATATATCAAATGTGACAGAATGCATGGCAGCAATATTTATAGATGTGATGAAATGTAGGGCAACTTCAAGGAATCATTTCAGAAGGCAACTCACTTAGATGAAAGATCACAATATAGCAGGTAAACAGCACAGTGTTACATATCATACTTCACAGAATGAAGAAAGAGAGGTATAAGCGGGTTCACCATTGACCGAGTTATGTATACACACGGGTTCACTGTATACAAAGTCGTGTATACATACACACGCACTTTCACAAAAAGAAAAGCACGTATACCTTGGAAAACTAAGTTTTTGGTTTGCATTATTTGGTCCATGGTATTTTGATCCATGGTATTGATCCATGGTATTTGGTCCGAGGTATTGACCCTAGGTATTTGATCCAAGCTATTGGTCCTAAGTGGTTTTGGTCCATGGTATTGAGAAAGGCCTAAAGCTATATAAGGAGGAGAAGATCATTAGGCCATTGTACACAAGCATTGAATACTTGATAAAGTGTGAGATCCAGTATGCAAGTTATGGGTTTATGATGCTCTGCTTGATCTAAGCCAAGGAGGAACCTTAGCAGATGATGGAGGACAAGATCTAATGGTGGATCGGGATCTTAAGGCTAGGAATGAATTATCTTTATATGGTTTGATCATGTTTATTTTAGATTTGTATACTGATGCATGTGTCGTTCTATAAATATTATGATCTGGAAATTACTGAAGTCCGGAATAGTTGCAAAATTATGAATGAATATTTACAGATGTATACGCTGGTTGACTTTGGTAAAAGCGCGTATACACGTAGGTTCGACACATCGAAGTAGAATATACCTTGTGAACTATGATGTTTGAAGTTACAATTGGTTCTGCTTATTGATACAGAGTTTTGGGTTTTGCTTTATGTTTTGGTGACTACATTCTGGTAACAATATTCAAATTGAATGATTGTGATTTGCTTCAGTGAAGATGGATGTGATCTAATAATGGATCAGGATCATAATTACTTATCATTATGTGATCTAATGGGATAGATTCGGTTTCTAACACATGTATTATCTTTTATATGTAGTGATCTAGGTATGTCTGAAGTATGCAAGTGCAGCAAAGTATTAAGTATTTGCAGATCTATACGCTAGTTCGCCTTG
>APFE031397768.1:84935-97689 GCA_000404065.3 Pinus taeda | reverse complement strand
TTATTTATTTACCATACCTCTCATTTATTTATATTTTTATTAATTTACCATACCTCTTTTATAAATATGGTATTTGGGCCTTTGGCCCATATGATTCACTTAAATAAAACCTATTCTTGAAAATGAGCGAATGGATTCACTTGAATAAAACCTATTCTTGAAAATTGGCGAATGGAAGGTTGTAACTCCTAATTTCAAGGGCTAAATTTACCTTTTTTACCCTCTCCCTTAAAATAAGGTGGGCTATTTGAGGTGATTTGTAAAATGTACTATGATACAAAATATTCGCCCACTAAAAATTTAAAACCCCTTAATTTCCCCAAAGGGCGAACATTCACCCCTAAAATCACCCCTAGGTTGTAGCCTTCTATAGGTAGAAGAAAGCTTACTAGTATGAGTCTACACCATTACATTGTTGTAAACATATTTTCTTATTATTAAAAGAAGACAGAGACGACAACAGCAGGTGGTTTTCACCCACATTGGGTTTCCACCTTAAATCTTGGTGTTCATGTGTGATGCTTATGTGTGACAGTTCATTCTATTATTAACTGCACATGGTTACTGTTTAATGTTTAATTAAGTATTGATGCATAGATTAAAAATCAACATATTATGAATTAAGTGAATCATTAGTTGGTTGGATATACGCTTGTTTCCTTAAGCACAGTAGCGTGTGTACAAGCGGGTTACCCACATGGAAGTAGTGTATATAAATTTGAGTATGAAAAGAAAAGATTATTGACTTGACTATATTAATTCACCTCTCCACCCCCCCCCCCCCCCCAACCCTCTCAATATTATTTCCAAACAACCTCTGTGATAGAGACATAATAGGAGGAACTGATGGAGGTTATACAAAGAACTTAAAAAGATGATATGAAATATGTGGAGTTAGTTGTTGCATTGGGTTTTGTAGCCTTGATGTGGCGACAATTTTTTAGAAAAATGAAAACCTATGGTCTACTATAGAAATTCTATAGATTTTCCGCAAAATTGTGTACTTGTAGAACTAATACAAAACCATGAATCATAGATGTCAGTGCTATGCAGTGACATAACAACCAATTGAGACATCACACATTACTTAATTAAATATTTATTGTTTTCACACACTACTTAGCCAAAGATTTATTGTTTTGTAATCATGTTTATTATCTACTAGCATTACCATATAAATTAAATAGTTACAAATGTTCATAGATACACATCAAAACACTTACCTAATGTTACCTCTTACATACCAATATTTAAAAAAAAAAAACATAAAAATTATATAAATTATTGTTTTATTTTTATAATTATAAAAAGAATTAATGTGCCACTTAAACATATATACATTAAAAAAAAACATGTAACAATATTATTAAACATGGAGACTCACTCCCATTTTACCATGGAGATTCATACCTTGTACATAAACTTGGTTGCAATATCACGGGCCGATACCATGGTTTATCAAAACCACATTCCCAGAAAACCATAATTCATTTCACAGTGCAAATATTTTATATATACTCTAATTTAACTTAATAATGTTTTTTAATTCGTGATAGGCATTTAACGTCCATGAAATATCCATGGTGTTCTTTGATATGTTTCTAGTTGTTTAGGAACTATGCCAAGGCATCTTGGACAGACTTTTGGCCTCAATCTAGCTATATTGGGCTGAAGGGGGATCCCTGACTAGTGATAAAAATTGATTGCTTATTGTCAATAAGCCGTAGCATACAACTTTAAACACATAACTCCATATTTAAAATATAAATGGATTATAAATAGGGTTGAAAATAAACAATAGTAGACTAGGACAAATGACTAGAAACCTCTTTAATCAAAAACTTGTTCATTGGACATGGAGTCTCAAAGTTCATAGCACAATAAATGAAAATGAAAGGTGGTAGAAGCTTAAGGAAAACACTAAACCTTAGTTATGGCAATGAGTAAGGTAGTCACAATAAACCTTAAATGAATAAGAGTGATTTGTTGGGCATCAAAATGAACCCAAATGATAAACACTTATTTGATGATTTTAATGATCAGTTAGAATGAATACTACATTCAAAGGTGTGGAAAAGAGTAAAAGACGAATTTGAATTATTTAATCTTGCTTTGTTTATTGTATAAACATAAAGTAATCTAAAACTAAAATTGTCTCTATAAATCCTTGAATATATGATGATTGTAGCCTAAAAGGTGCAATAATTACATTCATAACAAAAAAGAAGCTTAGATGAAAATTTAGAAGCTTAAAAATGAAAAATAACAAAGGAACAAGGCCCTACCATCCTTGACATATGAATCCAATAAACAATGCACTTAGATCTAATAAGTTTAAATCGCCTTAAGGGTTGAATTAGAAAACCCAGTGTCTTATTGTTGCCAAAATTATTCCTCTCCTCTTCCATGAATCCTTCAACTATTGCATATATGTTTTTCTTTTATCTTGAGTGGTTCTCTTCATTTTTGAAACCACTCTAATTGTTTTGAAAAAAATAGTCCTAATATTTTGATCTTTTATTTGCTCAAAATGTTTGGAATCTCAAAACCACTATTTTTCGTAAGGGTGGAAACTTTCACTAATAATTTAGCAAGTTTTATTTATTTATTTATTTATCTTATCTATTTCTTATTTTTATTTATTTATTTATTTTATTTCATAATTTACTAAAAACGTGTGCACTCTATTTTCTATAATTTTATAAGTGATATTCATGTCAGTTATATTTTTATTTTCAAGATTGGCTTTCATTTTTTAAAAATTTAATAATGTGAACTTCCCAACATTAAATTATAAAGATATATGCCTTATTCCCATTATTTAAATTGATTGTTATTATAAATTTCGTAGGGGTTAAAGTCCATGAACGTTAAAACAGGGGTGTTGATTTTCTAGTGCTAGTTAAACAAGCACGATTTTATGCAATTGATAATTACTTCCAATGATATATGATACTACTTTAACACACTCCAGAACATCATAAAGTAATTACACTCGAAAAATTCAACTAGTCAAACTTTGCAAATTAAATTTAAAGTTTACTTTAATTTTATTTCTTCTAATTTAAAAATTATTTTTTCTTTCTTTTAACTTGTGTAGCTGGGGAATACCTCTTGTAGCTACCCAAAAAATAAACACTCCCTCTTATCTAGGGAATTACTCACCTTGATTTCCTCAAGATGTCCACATAGCTGAAAATTTTATCCATTTTAAGAAAAGATTGAATGAGCTCATTATGTTAATATATCCATCCACTTCATGTACCATTCCAGAACCATGTAGACATAATCATGTAAAGGATCTAGTCACCCACTAGACAATACCCTTTGGTGATATACTCATGTACCACCTGACTAGGATAAAAACAAAAATAGTCCTAAGTCACCAATTAAGCAAGTCGTCACTTGGAAGCAGATCAATTTTCCGTAACCAAAGGTCAAACCATGGGCCCATTTACCTTTCCCCCATGTCATCACACGACACTTGAATGGTAAAAATACTCGTCTGATTCTTTGAGGGACTCACTCTACCCACTAACCAACTAACCCTTGGTAATATGGTCAAAACCTTATGACCAGGGGAGCACTCTGAGCCTTGATGTTATCTACGTCATTCTCCCTAGACACATTAGATGGCACCTAGTCAATACCCTTGACCTAGGGATAATTTTTGCCCTGAGTTTACAACATCAACACTCCCTCTCAATGAGGGAGGCATTCTCAACCACTCTAATCTTGTCCCTGAATTATAAAAATAGAATTCATGACATAGGCTTTGTGAGAATTTCAACAACTTAATCATCCATAGAAATGTATTGGAGCCTCATTGCTCCCTTTTGTACCATATCTTAGATGTAATGGTAATTCATCTTAAATTCCTTTGACTTGTCAACATGATCATCTTCGGCACCTGATCAAACAAGCCTGCAAGCAACTTCCAAAGCCACACTAATTCACAACTCACCAAACTAGCTGCAATATTCTCATCCTCTACAATGTTGAGTGTGATAGATGTTTACTTCCTTCTCATATAGGATATCATAGCAGAACCCATGTTGGTATTATGGATAGTGTGTTGGCCTTGATGTCAACCTAGGTGTCAACTTAGATCATCATCATGTCACCTTATGTCACTATTATTTATATGCCTAGCTAGTACAGGGATGGATGATGAGTCTTAATGATGATTGCATAGGAGTTGTTGCAAATGGTCTTGAACAATTGCATGAGGATGGACAAGGTTTATCAATGCTTAAAAGTGAAGAAAAATGTGGTAACACATGTGACTGATTGAGGAATGTTTATTGATGATTATAGAGGTTGATGAGGTTGTTGAGATGTTTTTGAGAATTTTCAAGGCTTGGACAGGTCCTTCAGGTGCTGAAGAAGGAATCGCAGGAGTTGGAAGCAAGTTTTACTAAGGTTTGATTGCATTTAGGACTTGAATATAAGGTAACACAGGTTTCTAGTTCAATAGGAGTGTTATAATGCTCTTCCCGAAAGGATAGACAGCGTTACTTCCCGTACGTGTTTAAGTATTTTTTAAACTTGGGGCAAAACCATGGAATTTACAAAGGTATTCTTGAGTATAAGGATAAGTAAATTCTATTTGATCCAATCAACAGTTACCATTAACAAGTCCCATGGAATTTCCCATGATAATGTCAAGGAAAAATGGATATAAAATGGAAATGATTTGGATCAACTCAGGTAGTGCATTTAATGAGTTATTCATTGTGGTTTTTTCTGGAATATATGTGCACCAGGGCACACGGAGGAGGTCTAGCATTAAGATATCTGAAGGAAAGTAGATTTTCTTATCATATTTGTCTATTGCAAATGTAAGGTGGGTGAATGAATTTGTTTATTAATGTTCTATGTTGTTACGTATAACATATGAAGGGTAAAGGGCATCAGTATAGCTATGATCTTAAGGATATTATATGAAGGGTTTTTGTTTGTTTTGGTACACTCTCTATCATGTTGTAGTGAACTCTTCATTGCATAAACTATTTTCCTAATTGTATTAGCTGAAGTATTTGGAAGTTTTATTTTGTATGTGCACTATAGAGGCAGATTTGTGTCACAAATGTTGATTGATCAAGGTAGAGTATATGAAACAGTATGAAGAGATTTTTTGAATTGCTTGATATTTGCGGGATCTCTATGATGCCACTATTTGTAGCATGGAATATTTTAGGAGCTAATATTTGTAGGTGGGCTAATTTTCCATGGTTTTTTCAAAAAAAAGATTCACCAATTTCCATGTTTTCTAAAAATAATTCATGCAAGTTTTATAATAAAATTATTTTACCTTAAATATTGCCAAAAATATATAGAAAGTATATATAAAAACATAATAAATTTGAATGTTTTTACAAATATATCACCAAATATTTTATAGTTTTCATATTAGAGACTAGCAAGATTCCCTGAGGTTGCTAAAATTTAAGATAAATTTTCATCCTTAAAATTTTCCCTAATTTGTAGAGGTTAAATACAAAATTTTGGTTGAAGATGGTGTGTACAGAAATTAGTGATAGACTTTTTTTTCCTCTTGCATTTGTATGATCTTGTTTGGATTTATAGAGAATTCTTTGCAGAGAATATTGTTGATAGATCTATACTTGGATATTTATTTGTTGTTGTCGAAAGGTTGTGTGCACTGTGTTAGTGTTAGTGTTAGTTTTATTTAGTTCAACCTGTCACCAGTGATCAAATATACTCTTACAAGGTGTTATTAGGGTGTCAAGTCAAATTTTTGTCATTTCAGTGAGTCCTCAAATAAAAATTTGGTCACTGGTTGCTGTGTCTAGGTCATTGTTGCCCCCTTCACTTACTCATGGTCTTCATCACTCATCATGGTCATTGTCTTCTTCGGGGTATCATATCTTCATTTAAGTGTCTTGGGTCATGACATGGTTAAATTCCTCATTTTAGGTCATGGTCTAGGGTTTCACTCCTTGTGCCATCATGATACCATATGTCAAAACAAAAACATGTTCATCATGTGATTCAGTGGGTAAAGGGAGTTAGTAGCTTAGGGAAAAAAAAATAAAGGTAAAAGTAATGTTTTATTTCCAATAAGACAATGTTTTAGTACACTACCTCGCCTCATCATTTCTCATAGGGACATGTTTGCTTCAAAACATATTTTTGACCAAATGGAGAATAATTTTACAAAAGTGAAAGCGGTTTTTGTCCATTATAGTCCAAGGAACGAAAACCTCCTTCATTTTATGCACAGGTGTTATGATTTGAAAGAAATGCCCAAAATACAATTGTTACGGGAGAGTTGCTACACTTCTAGAAATCTTGACTTCAAGATAGTTTTTCAGGGGTTTCCAGCAGGGTTTGGCAGTGCTTAAGGACTCTATTGTGTAGAATACATCCTAAGCTTTCCAATGGTGCCCTCAACTTGTGATTTGGATTAGTGGAAGGCATCCAAAAGTGATCTTCAAGTTGGCATTGCGCTCTTGTCAGAGAAACCATGAGTTTTTGGAGTGACCTTGGGAAAATCAATTTTTCTCCCTCATGGAGTGTCCAAATTACATGCTTGATGTGTCCATATTATAGAAAACTTCAATATATTTCCAACTAGCTATCAAGCTATCACTTTGGAGCAGTTTAAGGCCTCCAAAAGTGGTTTGGAATACTGGCACTACACTTAGGAACAAAGCATTGTGCTCAGAGCAGAGGTGCTACGCTCAGGAACATTGCGCTGCGCTTGGGCCAAAGTAGCTCAAATTTGCCCGAAACTCACCCAAATTCAATTTTTAAGCTTTCTAACCTATTTTATTGCAACCCTAAGCTAAGCTACAAGTGAGTACACTATATTACTTACCTTTTTGTTTTGCAAAATGAATTCAATTCGAAGATTTCTTCAATTAGGGTTTCTAGTGAATTTCTCATGAAAAATGATGGGGTTGATGATGGTCATTTGGTTTTCTTGATTTTAAACATGTAAAATACTATCCTATGCCTCTACACATGTTTAATATGCTATATGAACCACTGAACCAACCTCAGAACATAAAATTACCTCACTAGAAGTGAAACCCTAGTTCATTCCTATGGGCTTTGAGCACTTTCCCTAAAAAATCTGTTTTTCCCTTTCACAAGTACATTGTCCCTTCATTTAACTTCCTTTAATTTTCATCATTTTTTCATAGTCCATATCCACCTCTTTCAAATTCCCTTTGCCATTTTTTTCACTCCACCGACCCATCATTTCATTTTTCACTCATCCCTCACTGTTTTTTCCCTTTCCTATCCTCTAGTGTTTCAAAAATCAAATGAGATTACTTAACCAAACCATCACCAAGACACATCAGCATAGCCTATGGAAGTGGGGCCCTCTAGTAAAATAGTGGAGAAGACTCAGCTACCCAAAGAGAAAGGGGCCAAGCCTTCTTTGTCGACAAAGCAGGAACCGACATCAAAGAGAAATACAGAGTTGAGCATGAGTTTGAACTAGTTGATTCAGAGGCTGAGGATCAGACTTCAAACATGCAACAAACAATTAGGTATAAGGATTATCAAATCAAGGAGCTAGCAATCCATTTGGAAAGAGAAAAATATGTCATATCATTCCTTGAACAGGAAAATGGTCATCTCAAAGCAAAGGAGTTGATCCTAGAAAAGGAAAAATCCAAGTTATCGCAGCAAGTTGGCAAAGGTAAGGAGATCATGGAATCAAGCAAGCCTGAAGCATCAAAGGGGAAAGGAAAGAGGAAAAGACCAAGAATAAGAGGCCTCAAGAAAGATTTGCAAGAAGAGCAAGAACAAATTTTGTTGAATGAGGACCTTGACCTAGAGGATAAGATTTCCCTTGAGGTTGATCAAGATAATTAATATTGGCTAAATAGGGTAAATTAGCACTTGGAGAAGCTCCTTGAGAAGGAAAACAAGGATAATCAATTTCTCAGACACATGGTGCACCACTACCATGTAGAAATTCTCATTGTAGATCAACAGATTATGCAATATACTAAAGAAAAATACAAGATCTACTTCTACAACAAACTTTGCAGAAGCTTAATCAAATATGAGCAAGATCAATTTAGAACACATATAACTAAGAACGAGAATTCAATCATACATGAACACAAAAGAATGACCCAGGGAAAGCCTCAGACTAAAACCCCAAACTCTGTATTATCATACAAGTGCAAATATGTTCAAATTACAAAAAGAATCGACTCACAAGCTATCATGCTCTCTCTGCAATCAAACAATACAGCTCACAGACTGAGTAGACAAGACATATGCCTTTCCTCAGCCCTCCAAGCCTTCTATTTCCTTGCACAGTTTTTCTTGGGGTCTAGTGATGCCACATGTGTGAATTGGCCTCATCACACTCACAAAAACTGAAGAAGTAACTGTGCAATATCCAAGGAATGAATTCCTTCTGCATGCAAGAGATATTCACAATGGAATATACCTGCAATTGATAGTACACTATCCCTCCATCTGATCTCAACTAGGTCTCTGTCTGAACTGACATGCATGAGTTATTTATGAGAGAATATTCAGTTATCTAAAGTGAAGCAATTAAATGCATGCATGCATTAACTAACTGAACTCACAATTAATTCAACAAATTGTTTGAACTCATCTAACTAGACTTGACTTAGTTAACTAAGCCAACTAATTACAACTCATCCTTATCTCTTTAACTGATGGATAAATTCTTCAATCAATGGAGAAATTGTTGCATGTCCCCACATAGACTTCATGTTTGATTTTCTCCAACTAATTAACTCATGGTGAATTAATTAATTATTTTACAAACAGCTGCTAAGATCAAATTTTAATTTTTACTTCTCTATTTTAGTTCAAGGACTAACTAAAATAGGAAGGTATCCCAAAATTCTATTTATAGCAGTACTAAATTTAGCACTTCTATATTTAGTGTTTTTTGTTGCTATTTTCAACACTCCCTCTCAACAATAAAGGCATTCAAATCAAACCTGATCCTCAACCTTTGGAATTTTCTACATGCAACACTTCTCACAAGTGTTATTGCTCCGGCAACTCTAGAAACAAAAAAACTCCCAACTCACCTCCCTGTTGGGCTAGAAACATCGTCTGATGTTGAAGCTTCCTATGCCACTAACAAGTGCTCCTGTTGTGACTTTTGAGTTGCTGCAACACTCCATGCATCATGCATTGTTGCACACCTCTCTGTGCCATCCTACACTGGTGCAACACTCTTGTGCATGTCGCATTGTTGCAGCCTGCTAGCTCTGCACTATCTTGGGATTCCTGCATTGTAGCTCTCCCTGTCGCTCCATCCGCATCTGTCTCTACCCACTCAGTCAGTCCTGCTGCCCCTCATTGGGGCTCCCGTAGCAAGGTCTAATCAAAGAGGTTGGGTACCTCAATGATCATGCCCCTATTCCAGCCTTCTTGGGACTGTCACTCCACATCGCCCCACCTCCTACTTAGAGGTATGGATGCATGTGATCCCTCTGCCCACTTGGCTCAAAATTTCCCCCTACTATAGGTCTTTGCATGAGTGGATGCCTCCACTCAATCTCCTCTCGGCTTCTCCAGTTGTGGTTGCTCCACAACCTCCTGAAGTTGCTTCACCAATTGTGGCTCCTCCACAATTGTCTGATACTTCTTATGGCACTCCATGTTGAGAGGTAATTTACTCTCCCTCTCAACCACCAAGTATCTAACATTTTCCTTGCTCATCAAGGCTTTGCATGCATATTGTGCCTCAAGTGCATACAGGTTCTTGGCTAGCACACCAATTTGTTTCATCTTTCCCATCGTCACGAAATTTTCTAGAAAAAGAGTTGATTTTAAATTAGCGATATCTCCCTCATCCGAACTCCGATTCAGCCGATTTTTTTTTTGAATTTGGGTATTTTTCCACAATAAATCCAAATCAGCTATTTGTTTCTAAAAATTTTGCACAAAATTTTCAGATATGCTCTGAAAACTCGCGGCCCAATTATTTTTTTTTACTTTGATTTCTCTTCTTCGTATACCGTTCACAGCTCTAATAAACTCAGCTCTGCTACCATGTAGAAATTCTCACTGTAGATCAACGTATTATGCAGTATAATAAAGAAAAATACAAGATCTACTTCTACAACAAACTTTGCGGAAGCTTAATCGAATATGAGCAAAATCAATTTAGAACACATATAACTGAGAACGAGAATTCAATCACACATGAACACAGAAGAATAACTCGGGGAAAGCCTCAGCCTAAAAACCCAGGTCTCTGTATTATCATACAAGTGGAAATATGTTCAGATTACAAAAAGAATCATCTCACAAGCTATCCTTCTCTCTCTGCAATCAAACAATACAGCTCGCAAACTATGTAGACAAGAGATATGCCTTTCCTCAGCCCTCAAAGCCTCCTATTTCCTTGCGCGGTTTTTCTTGGGGTCTAGTGATGCCACCTGTGTGAATTGGCCTCATCACACTCACAAAAACTGAAGAAGTAACTACGCAATCTCCAAGGAATGAATTCCTTCTACATGCAAGAGATATTCACAATGGAATATTCCTGCAACTGATAGTACACTGTCCCTCCATCTGATCTCAACTGGGTCTTTGTCTGAACTGACATGCATGAGTTATTTATGAGATAATATTCAGTTATTTGAAGTGCAACAGTTACATGCATGCATGCATTAACTAACTGAACTCACAATTAGTGCAACAAATTGTTTGAACTAATCTAACTGGACTTGACTCAGTTAACTAAGCCAACTAATTACAACTCATCCTTTTCTCTTTAACTGATGGATAAATTCCTCATTCAATGAAGAAACTGTTGCATGTCCCCACATAGACTTCATGTTTGATTTTCTCCAACTAATTAACTCATGGTGGATTAATTCATTATTTTACAAACAGCTGCTAAGACCAAATTCAAATTTTTACTTCTCTATTTTAGTTCAGGGTCTAACTAAAATAGGAAGGTGTCCTGAGATTCTATTTATAGTAGTACTAAATTTATCACTTCTATATTTAGCATTTCTTGTTGCTATTTTCAACAGACCAAGCTCAAAACATGATCGCCAATGTCAAATTAAAGCAACTTGAAAATAAGCTCAAGGAGGCCAAAAAAGACCAAAAGGATGAGGGAAACTTGGAGATGCTTGCTAAAGCATCTATTAAGGTTTAAAAAACATATTTTTACACCTTTCCTCCAATTTTGAGAAAATTTTGAGCATTTTGAGTTTTTGAGAAATTTTCGTCTAAATTTAGAAAATCAGTTGCTCTAGAAGCGCAGCACCTTGGTGCTATGCTTTTTCCTCAGGCTTCCATTTGAGGAAAAGTATACATTTTTGGAAATATCTTTCCATCCTCTAAAAACCCATTTGCCCATATTTTGCAGAGGTGGCTCATTTTTGGAGAAAAAGGCAAAAAAGTGGCAAAAAACTAGCATTTTGGACCATTTTTTGACAAGCGCTGCGCTTCTAGAGCAACCTTGGGAGAATGGATTTTTGAAGGTCTTCCCATGGTCCAAATTCAAAAATTAAAACTGTTCTGGAAACTAGACTTGAAGGGCTAGTTGACTGTTCTCTTTTTTTTACATTTTGACCCTTGGAAGGCACCTAAAAAGCAGCTCAAAGTCAGTGTTGCGCTCTTGCACTTTTCTGTGTTTTAATTGGGAAATTTCACTGTGCAAAATTTCTAGTTTCTAGTTTGACTCACTCAAAGTCAAGATTCTCTATGTAATGGAACTAGTTAGGCTAGGTGATGTAGGCATGAATAAATGTACATCATAGGTTGTTTTTTATGTTTATTAGGCCTCATAAAATAAACAAACTCTCCATGAAGTGTTTGAGTTTCAACTTCTCACTCTCACCTGTTGGTTGAGAGAATATTGGAGTCAGTTCCTCCACCAAGGAATTTGACTCCTGAAGGTGGGAAAGTGGTATAGGAGAGTCTATATGTATCATTTCTCATGAGGAGAAGAGGTTTGAACTTTTTGTGAAGGAAGCTTGCATGTAATCATCTTTTCAGCTGATACAGAGACAGGCTGCAGTTACTTTCAAGGAACTCTAGCTGTTATGCTCTTAACCTGCAAATGATACCCAAATATAGAATATGCGAAGAAAAGATACCCAGAACACAGAATATGCGAAGAAAAGATACCCAGAACACACAATAGCAATTATTTTATTATTCAGAGAGTAATGTTCACTTGCCTCTTCTAGGGGGAAACCTCTAATAGAGCAGAGCTCGACTAAAAAATAAGACACGATGCTCCTCGCAGGGATTTTCTATCCTTTAAATATGACTCACACATGCAATACCACGGGCCAATACCGTGGTATTACTAATACCATCTATCTAATACTACGACCCATTTGCAACTAACTGTGGTTCCGTTATTAATTGCGGATTAACCACTTACAATTATTAATATGCGCTTTATTGACTCTTGACTATGACGTGTTCCCATTACATAGATAAGGGGGTTAGGGTGGGACCCTAACATGCCCACCCCCTTAAGACTAGCCTTGTCCTCAAGGCTGAAGCTGCGGAAACTTCTGGAGAATAGTGGCTGGCTCCCAAGTTGCATCTTCTGGAGAGGTGTCTTTCCATTTTACTAGGAATTCCTTAATCATGCGGCCGCGCAGTTGCTTGAATCGTGAGTCGAGGACCTGTTCCGGTTGAAGCCAGATGGATCCTTCTTCGTCCAATTCCGGTAGACTAGTCTGAATTCTGCAATTGTTCCCAATCACCTTCTTGAGGCATGAGACATGAAAAACTG
>APFE031397768.1:690-58995 GCA_000404065.3 Pinus taeda | reverse complement strand
GAGCATAACACATAAAACACATATACACAGAGATTTCCCATTGGATCCCAAAACCGAGACTACCAGCTTGATTTTTCATTATGTTCCTTTCAATGTTACAATACATATTTATACATGCCGAAGCATCAAATCCCATGGACCGAAAACCATCGCGTCCAAAAAACATGTGTGAAAATCATGCACAAAACCATAGGTGGGTCCGCCCAACCTAACATAGGGTCCAAAACCAAAATTTTCCGGGTCGTTGCCCCGGACCCCATAAAGTGGGGTTACGGGTACCCCTCAAACCCCCTGTTAACTATGTGGAAAGAATATAACACAACCCAACATTTTTATGCAGGGGTTAAATGAGCGAATAGATCAGAGATTTTCTATGACAATTTAGAGGTTGTTGAGACTAATTGTGATGGTAACAGGGACATCTCTTATGGTAATCATATGATGTTACAATTTGTCTTGTTTCAGAAGTTGTATGCAGGGTCAAATGCAGAAACTAAGCCGGGTATTGTTTCAAGCTTTTATTCTTGGTGATAGACTAAATGACAATGTGTTAACATGTTGTTTTTGTCTTTCTTGGAAACTTATGAGTTTGGTTATTGATTATTTTTAAAGCTTGTTGTTGTATCATTGCATAATTTGGAGTTCATCACTTTGGTTTGAAAGGATTGTATCTTTGATGAGTAACAAAGATTTATGGGTCACAATGATGATGTATGCTAAGGAGCTTATTGATACATGTTTGGTTGATTCATAGTATTGTGATGATTGCATCAAGGATCTTGTTCATAGATTCTAGTTTCATCAGATAATTCCTTTTTTCATTGATGAGAATTAATTGGATGAGTATACTGATTTGATGTGCTATAGCTTGAAGGCCTTCAAAATTGTTTTGTTTGATCAGAGTTTGATTACAAATAAGATTTTGGTATATTGTTATTTAGATGTATGTGGGTCCATTTTGAAACATTTTGAAAAGTGGCATGCCAAATCGGTGATTGTCAAAGGTGGTCACAGTCTAAAATATTGTGAAACATGGATCACAAGAAAGTTTAGGTAGTAGTGGTTTCCTTCCAATAGTAGCTAGAAAATATAGTCGAATTAGTAGCCTCTAGTAGGTAGGAACCTACACACTCGAAAAATTATGCTCCAGCGTAAGATGTAAAGATTTTTAATAATGATAAAAAGATGAAGACAACAACAATGATGATTTTTTCAATTTGGGTTTTCTACCTAAAAATACTATGTCCTTATTTGTTGTTGTGTTGCATTCTTATGGTTTATGTGCTCTTATGTTTAATTTTTCTCATGCTTTACTAAATATGCCTTGATCTACAACATAATGTGTTGCTAATGAAATAATGGTTTATATAACTGTGAAAAAAAAACATAAACTAAGTAAAAAAAAAATTCGGCATGAAATATTGATTCACCCCCTTCTCAATATTTCTAATAACCAAAACTGAAGCAACATCATAATGTGCTCTTCCTATATTTTACACTTCCTTCCCAATCGGAATCTGAGTATCCCTACAGTTATACTTCACCATTTGAGACATATCTCAATCCATAACTGATTGTACCACACAGATATCTCAACACATGTTTTGCCGCAATCCAATATACATGCCTATATTCCACCATAAACTATATTAGAGTGTTCACTTTAACAATCTTGTAGTAAATATTGGGAGTAGCATCATTGTTAGTGAAACCAAGACTCATTAGGTATCCATCAATCCAAGAATGCCAAGGTTGAGGTGCCTACTTGAGTTCGTACAAGTCCTTCTTCAGTTTGCAGGCATGAGACTCTTCTCATGTACCTCAAAGCCATGAGGTTTCTCTATGTACACTTCTTCCTCAAACACTCCATTGAGGAAAGAATTTTTCACATCCATCTTGTTGAGAAACCAAGTGTAGTAAGATCAAGCTTGATTTCTTTGTCATGTTAATTACTTGTGAATGTTAGAATTCTTATTTATTATTTGTTATGTATTATTCGTCCAACAATTATACAAATGATCAATATTCTAGGAAAATAAAGAGATAAGAGACACCAAAATTAGATTGTTATACAAGGCAAAACCCCACAAGGGGAAAACCAAAAAATCCTTCTCTTATAGAATCAGATCAAAATGAGATTTCCAAGACCAAGACTGCCACCAAAATGCCAAATCCAACCCTTCTCCAAGTCACCTCCAGGAATTAAATTCAATGTAGGTCAAACCTAACATTCTAGTCAACTTCCTGAAATTTTGGTCCTAAAATTTTGGGTCTACAATAACACAAAAAATTTTGGCCTATCATAATTATGTCCTCACACATGTGATTTGTCTACATCAAAAATTCGGTCAACAAAAGGATTATTCTTCTTGTTTTTAACTTGAATGTCTCTCTCCTTTGACTTCTGCTCTCGATTCTCCTTTGCATAGTTCATATGTTCTTATTATTGTGCGATTGGATGATCTCACAAGTGAATCAAACTACCTCGTATATATATAGTTGTCCATGAGGTCAAATAGGTGGCTCTTGAAGGATTGGGTCGACTTGTTCCAAGGAGGGCCAACTTGATCAATTTTGTGGATCTACGACTCAATAAAAAATTCAAATTTTGTTTTATCACAAATGTCCAAATGGGACATCATTCAAACACTTTTTCTTTGACTCATAATAAATTTTTCTTTGATTATTTTTTACTCTATAAGCATTAATAACATGCTTTGACCAAAATAAAATATAATAATAAATATAATAAATACATCAATTACATTACATTTTGAAGACCAGCTCTAGTTACAATTTCAACACTTCCTCTTAACTAGGGAGGTATTCATAATAACTCAATGGGATATCTCAAATTGAAATATTCATATTAGAAAGGATCAAGATTGATAAGCATCAATGATTATAGCATCATCATAATAAAATTTGCCAAACTACCAAGGCCTTGACAAGTATGATCTATCTCTCTATTAAATCACAACATAATGTTGGGAGGCATTAATTTATATACCACTGCCTCTCAAGGCACATAACCCACCTAGGTGTTCCGAAGGTATGACCTTACAGGATAATTTCCTAATCCTAAGGAAAAGTCCATCCTCTAGACCATGCTTTACCAATTCCATGTATCCAAATTAGGAATTTAATCCCAATCAACCAGAATACATGACTCAAGAATGTTTATCCTTGATGCTTATTCAATCTACCATTCTCCCTACTAGTAATAGACTAACAGTGGTTAGTCCTTACCATAATACATGGAACATGGAGAACACGGCATTCATCCTCACTCCCTCTAAATCAAGGAGGATATCCTCAATCCCTCTAAACCAGGGATGAGATATCTAAAATCCTAATATTGTCTCAAAAATACTCATCCTTTTCCATGGAAGGAAATTGAATCAATCCATTGGTTACTTGTTCGTTATGTGGAGATCCATTGTAGCTTCTCGACTCCTATGTGCATCACATCATAATGAGATTAGACCTTCCTGGTTCTCTGGTAATATTTATATATCCTTGATTAATATCATAATTAGATCCAACATGTCATAAATTAGTCCATCAAACATCTAATGGAGCCAGACTACTTGATAGTTGATTGTACAAACTCCCAAGTTTTTCTTCCATCACAGTGCAACAAAATCCTACTTCATACTCTATCAAGAAATGATACCAACTTCAAAGTAGAATTGATTATCGATATTATCTATATCCATCATCAGCACTGCCAACTTAGTTGATGTGTTGATGTGTCCTTGAATTGAATAAATCATGAATCCAATCAGCTCAAGCAATGACATATCCATCCAAGATTTTGTAGTTTCCTCTTTACAACTGAGGTGAGTGAAATTCTTCCCTTTTATTGAGAGAATCTTCTCAAGTATTTATTTCATGTTTCCATCTAATGCTAAGTGTTAACTTCTTTAATGCAACCTTCAAATGTATTTCTCCTTCTTTATTTACGTCTTCCAGGCAAGTCTTCATGCTTTTCTACATTCTTTCATCATCTGTCAAAGCTTAGGAAATTAATGACATGCAAAATTTATTAGAATACTATGAAAGAGAAAATATAAATAGGAAAAGTACAAATATAATAGCAATAGTAGTGATCAATGAGATGTAGAGTAATTATATTTTTGAGGAAGGTATGTTCCCTCTTAATCTTGGACCTTTTTATCAAGCTTGTCCTCACATTAGCATGATGTCATTTCTGTCATCTTCAAAAGCTAGATCTCCTTCTTACACTAAAAACAATTAGTTATGGTTTTTATTCCTAGGTTTTTCTAATTAAAACCTTTTTTGGGTTTTACAAACCCTAGATGCTTCAAGTTCCAAAATCTTCAAGACCTACCAAAAAGTTGCAATTTCTACAAGTACACTAATGTGTTAGTTTCAAACCCTAGAGATGTTATTGTTAAGCCTTCTAAAGGTGTTTTGTTCCACGATCACAAAAACTTAATATTCATATACAAAGAAAGGATTTGAGTGCTAACATATCAATGATACTAATATGTCTATGCAGACCCTTTTATAAAATGATGTTATATTTCAAGAGAGCATGTGATTTGATCATGACCTAGAAAATTTAACATAGGCTGTTGATTACAAATAAACAAAGATTATACATACTTTCTTCAACCTTACCTTATCCATCCTTACATGGATTTTGTCCTTTTGCAATGGAGATTATTTGAAGTTTCAGTTGATACATATCATATTTCTTCACATAAATACCACATACCTTCATTTATTGAAGTAGTGTATGAATCACAAAGATTTATTTGGACTGCTTCAAGGAGATATGTTCACAACAAACTCAGATTTTTCATTATGATAGCTCAAGTCATCTTTTTAACTCTATTCTCAAGAATTTATTTCAATTAATCCGTAAGTTTTCACATGTTTGTCTTTCATATTGTCTCAAAAATACTATGTGAGCTGCTTCAGAAGTGTCTTCTTTAATAATGGTATATACATGTGTACTGTGATTTTCACAGCACCTCGCATAAGCCTTTACGATCCTCCACATAAGCAAGTGATACAAATATTTGTAATATTTTCACATGAGAAATAGATACAGGCCTTGTGTCATAATTTAGATTCCATGGATGTTGTTTTAGGAAGGAGGAGACTTGTACTTGAATAATGTCACTTCTAAATATTAGCTATATGCTTTCAATCTTGGAGGAATAACATGCTTACAACATTCTACCGACTTTAAATGATTTTCATATTTTATACATTCTCTTAACTACTTCTTGAGATCACAACTGAGTCTTGATGAATTTTTCTTTTGATCCATTAAAGTAATTCCTACTTCTTTATCTAAGAGTATTTGGATCATCTTAATAGAGAGGTAGGTTGTTATATGGATTGTATAAGAACAGGTAACCAAATCCCTTCATCAACAGCCCAAACTTTACCATAACTTTGCTAATAGGTCTAGTCACAAGATGCCATATTTTTCTCCTTAGATGGCATGCCCATTGAGATAGAATGCCTTATATATCCCTCCTTTCATAGTCTGAACTTTGTCACAATTTTGTCAATAAGTTTGATGACAAGAAGCCACATGGATATCCATTGGAAAGTCCACAAGATTTTCTATAAATTGTTCATAAAATGTCAATTGGTTGTCCATAACAGGAGCCAAAAAATTTCCTTTTATTTCATCCTATTACCCACAAAGATAATGCCATAGGTGGACCTTCGTATTGATCACATGAATAGAACCTTAAAGACTCACATATCACAAAGAACTTATATCTCATATTTGCATTATCTATAGAACATCATACCTATGCAGAGTAGAGATATTTAACCACAGAACATTTCTTATATTCTTCAGAGAAATTAACTTGAAAGATTCGTCCTTCTGATCTTACTCAAAATAATACATATCACATCTTGTCCCTCTATGTTTCAACCTTTATCCTTTATTATATTCTTCATAGATTACAGATAGAGGAGACTTTTTGAAGGCCATATCAAAAAGTATGTTTTCCATAGTAAGTTTGGATGTCACGGGAAGATGCTTCCATAGTAAGCTTGGATTTCTTAGAGAAATATTACCGCAGTAACTTTGAATGCCACAGAAATTGTCTCAGCTTCTTATGATATTGGCTTCTTAGGTATACTTTCATACTAGACTTAGCTTTACTTAGGGATTCTTCAATAGTGCTCATGTCTTCGCCATAGATTTGATACCATGTTGAGAGACCAAGTGTAGTAAGATTAGGCTTGATTTCTCTATCTTAAGAATCACTTGTGAATGTGGATTTCTTATTTATTATTTTTTTCTTCTTCATTAAGCAATTATACAAATGATCAATCTTCCAGGAAAATAAAGAGACAAAAGATACCAAATTAGGTTTCTAGCAAGGGGAAAACCCATTAATCCTTCTCTTAGCAGTTCTGATGAAAATGAGATATCCAAACCAATATTCCACCAAAATTCCAAATCCATCCCTCTTCCAAGTCACCTCCAAGAATTAAATTCAATGCATGTAAAACCTAGTATTTCGGTCAACTCCTTGAAATTTCAGGTTTGTATTAGCACAGAAAAAATTGGTTTATCCACATAAATTTGTCCTCACACGTGTGAGTTGTTCGCATTATAAATTCAATCAACAAAAAGGATATTATTTTTGTTTTTAACTTCACTTTCTATCGCCTTTGACTTATGTTCCTTGTTCTCCTTCGCATGGTTCAGATGTTCTTTTTGTTGTGTGATTGGACGATCTCACAAGTGAAAAAAACTATCCCTTTTATATATATATATATATATATATATAGATATATATATATATATATATATATAGATATATAAGGTCGAATAGGTGGATCATGGAGGATTAGGCCGACTTGTTCCAAGGAGAGTTGACTTAATCAATTTTGTGGACTTACAACTCAACTAAAAATTCAAATTTCTTTTTCTTACAAATGTCCAAATGGGACATGACTCAAATACTTTTTATTTGACTCAAATAAATTATTCTTTGATTCTTTTTAACTCTATAAGAATGAAGAACATGCTTTGACCAAAATAAAATATAATAATGAATATAATAAATACATCAATTACATTACATTATGAAGACGAATCTAGTTATAACTTCAACGCATCTAATGCAATTTCCAACCCTTAGCAGAAGCGATAGAAATAATAGTTCTAATAGAAGTGTATCTGGTGATTGGAACAAATGTCTCTTCATGGTATGCTTGATCTTGTAGATCCACTTGGAAGTCACCACTGAATTATCCTTAGGTCTCGGCACAAATTCCCACACATCATTCTTCATGATTGACTAATATTCCTCCATCATGGAATCCTTCCAAACTTGTTGGAAGGTTTCCTCCTATTGATGGTGTTGGACATGCCAACATGTAAGGGGATATCCCTAGCAAGAAGTCCCAACTAGACCTCAGACTATTTGGAGTAGGATTCCCAGCAGTGGGTAGTATGGTATCGCCATGACTACGGTTGCGCACAGAAGTAAGTAATATGTCCTTATTGGTAGCAAGGGTGTGACCTTGCAGCAATTAAAGGAAGGTTCA
This sequence comes from Pinus taeda, assembly GCA_000404065.3. Classification (NCBI taxonomy): domain Eukaryota; kingdom Viridiplantae; phylum Streptophyta; class Pinopsida; order Pinales; family Pinaceae; genus Pinus; species Pinus taeda. Next base: position 51,435 of record APFE031397768.1, on the reverse strand, counting down.
TGAAAGGCTCTAACACACAGAAGGGGGAAGGAGTGCACCCCTTAGAAACCTGTGATAGCACGCGGCTTGAAAGGGAAGACACGAGAAGAAATACATAACGAGATGGAAAGCAAGATAGCTAATGATACAAATTGATGTATTATATCAATGACATGCTTCAATAAGATTCATACAAACACATACGGAATAGCCCATACATACATGCATAAGTTACAGCTACATACATCATTGAAGTAACCAAGATAGACGAACTACAATAACAACATATGCATGAAATGTGTTAGCTCTGTTATATTAAAAGAGTGAAAGATCCAATCATACATACAACCATGACTTCCACTAGCCTTGATAGCAGAACATTACAGTGATTTTCACCTTCTCCTCCAAAGAGATGTACTAGCTCTGCACTGTGGAGAAGCCAAGGCTTGTTACAATACACTCCAACCTTTCTCTAAGTTATTCCTATAGGAAGCTCGGCTCCCAAAATCCTATACAATGAGTTATGAGGTTCTATAAATAGAAAAGTGTGGGGTGACCCTTGACATTCCCCTTTGTGGCTCTTCACCTACCCTCGTGACTCTTCAACTTACACATGATTGTTACATTCTACTATTGATACTTGGTCTTTCACTTTTACAACATGTTTACATTATAATATGCACATGTACACATGTGAGACAAAATATGCTTGAGTAAGCCATGCAAGACATCATTAAGACTCGAACATATGTGGGAAGATTAACTCTTTGACATATTTTTGATGATCGACGATGGCGAACTGATTCCAAACTTGGTAGTCTGTTATGGTGTCTACATGCTCTGTGGTGACATCCTTCTGAAAGAAAACTTTTGCCTCCATTGCATCTGGCTACACTGATTTGGCACCTCTGTCCAACTCATTGGATAGCATGCGCATCATAGCCTTGAGAGCATCCAGACCAGCGACATGTTGATGCATAGTGTTCGTGCTCATCTAAAAGTTTGTGCTAATGGCTATGCACATAAACTGATCAAAGTACATGTCCAGCTCTAGTCGGACTTGGTTCTTTGACTTTGCCTTGGTGAGTGTGCCAATGTATGGGATCGCATGCGTGCACTCAACTACATCCATGCTCCTGAACACTCGTGCACATGAATAATGTAAGTTAGTGATGAGCTACAGGATTTCCTCGTAGTTCCATATCTGACTCTGGATGTGTTCCTTCAACTCTACCGCCTTTGGCTTCATCATCTTTGGCAAGTGCGATGGGGCTCCTTTGTACCTCATTGTCCATATTTTCATGTGATCGACAACAATGTGTAAGTCTAACAAGATGTGTGCTCTCCTAACATAGTGTTGTTACTAATCGTTAAGATGGACAACTTAATTATACCCGGTGACAAACTTGAAGTACAGCTTCCAGGTGGTTGTCTCGAGAGGTGATACTTCATCAAGTATCGCTTTCCTCAACTTTGCTTGGCAGATGTTGTAACTTGCTCTTCTCCCTGGTTGGTCGCTTGTTTCTCCTCAGCCATGTGCTCGTTATCATCTATCAATAATATAACACTCAAGCTTGTGACTTCAGCATATGATTTGGTAGCATCAGCCAATGCAGCTAGATTTCTGCACACATCGGACACGATCACTCATTCTACAAACTGTGGAGGAGATGCATGGACATCTGGAGTAGGCACTCTATGCGACTACACAACTCTGTGTTGTGACTCATCAAAATATATGTTATGCATCTCTGCTTCCATATTGGCTTCAAGGATTTCAGTGTCTCCTTGATCGCTTGGGACTTACTATGCTTCCGAATCTGGTGAAGTCGGTGGGGTGACCTCTTGGTCCCGAGGCATGAGGCCAATATCCTGATCTAACTCTGAATGAACCATATCCGTGTCCATCTTCTCTAGCATATTTTCAATCTCTTGAGAAAAGTCTTGCTCATGTGACTACTCACCCTATATGTTATGTGCCAGTTTCTCAAATGAGTCAATAAGATTTATGGGCATTGTTTCATAAATGTTTGCATGTTGAGCATCCTATTGTTCATGTTCTTGCTACGCTTCCTTCTCTTTTCTACATAGATCTTGTTTTTCCCTGAGTTTCTGCTTCAACTCTGGTGTTGGGCCGTTAATATATCATTATTATTATTATTAGTTTTTAACACCTATTTCATCCATTTATACTCTTCTTTATCATGTCATTTATCATGATTTATCATATAATTCCATTTTTATAATTATTTATGCTCTTATGGATAAATATTATTTATTCTCCTTTACTTTTAATAAATTGATGATTATGCATGATTTTACCAATGATGGTTTATTAATAAATTGTTTTTAACATTACTCACCATTTTTAGCCTCCAAGATATTTTCCATATTAAAGATTTGATCTCCAGCTCATCATTAAATGTGCCAACTTAGAAATTCGTTGGAATAAGAAGTGACGATTTTTCATTGGACGTTTTGGGCAAATGGAGAAGAATATGGAAAATCCAAAACATGGGTTTTGTCCAGAATCAACCAAATTAGTTTTCTGATTAGCAGTTTTCCCAAATTTGGTCCGTACTAAGAGAAATGGAAGGTTCCCTGAAGACATTTTTCTCAAATTCGTTGTGTGGCCGTTTTCCAAATTATCCCAGTTGCAATGCCAAATTCGACGTGTTCCTGTTGAATGATTGATGGAAAGATATTTCATATATGATATTGCTTATCAATTTGTTGAGAACAATCCAATTTTGTAATAGAAATCATATTGTAATCATATTTGTTGTAACTTCTCTCTGCTCTCTGTGTATTTATATGAGAACAGAGATCAGAGAAGGGGATGATTGATTATTCATGATGGAATAGATTATGAGAGATTAAGTCAGGGATTATTAGAGATAGGATAGGATAGGATATCAAGAAAGAGGGATTGTTGCATTACCATTGTAATTCTCAAGGCTTTTGTTGTTGTAATGATTTCACAGTTTGTAGATTAATAAATAAAAGGGTTGTTGTTCATTCGTCTTATCTGAAGTAGCCCAGCAGCGTTCGTTGGTGGCTAAGGGCCCAGCCTATGGTGGATTAAGCTGCTGCTCTGTATTATATCTTTCTGATTTTTGCAAGTGTGGTTTGTCTAATGATTACCTTCTGCAATTGAATCGCATTGCCATTTTCTTCCATCATAACAAGATTATTATCCTTTGTAACTTGCATTATTATGTTATTCATTAAAGCTTTGTTGTTCACTTCAGATTTTGTCGTTCATTACAGATTGTTGATTTAGTTACATTTATAGTTGCTGTGTATTTCTAATTAATTATCTTTGTTGTTCAGTTTTCAATAGACTTAGTCACTCTTCTTTTCTGCAAAGATTTGATTTCATCTTTTAATTGATATTGTAGCAAGTGTGTTTTAGTAAGCATTTCTAATCGAATTGTTATTATTTTCTTTAGTGTGGAGTGTAAGATCAACAACTATAAAGGACATTGGCTATCACTACCTAAGTTCTCAAATTGTGGATATTATTTATGTTTGATTTCATTTATATCAGTTGACAGAGGAAAGAGTTATCACTATTGCATCCTTAACTGATAAATTGTTGTAGTTTTATGAGTGAATGATTTAAGTTTCAGAGTGTTAAGTTTATTTTAATTGTAAGTAGATTTTATTTCAAGCATTCATTTACTTTTGCATTTAAAGCACTATACTGCAAAACATTACTCTTGAGTAAATAGCTACCTCAGACTGAGTACATTCTTGAAATAAAAAATCATCCTTGGATTGACAATTAATGTGAATATAATTAGGAGCTAAAAAGACACCTTTTATCCCTCAACATTTGGCAACTCCTTTTCTACTTCCTCGAGCTTCTGCTTCTCCCTCTAACTTTGTGTGATCATTATGTCGCACTATTGCCTATTAGCCTCAATCTCCAAAGCTACTTTCAACATAAGTGGATCTTCTTTGAACTTACATCTTTGCTCTGCCTCTGCGCTATCTGCAAACTTCCTCTTGCCTTTGTCAAGCGCATGTCTGCTACCCTCTGTTGCTACTAAGGATGCTTCTCTCTCAGATGTTGTTGCCTTCAGCTTTTCGAACCACTCTACAGCTATGTTGATCAATTCATTGAGCTTTGAGAAATGATATCAGTATCTCCATGGGTCTTCCTTGGGCCCATGACATGCCTCGTGGATCCAAGATGATGCACTCTTGCACAGTGGTCCTTCACTAAGAAATGTGGGTCATATGGATTGAAACTTGTGGTGTCGAAGGTGAACCTCTTGAATTCCTCCATCTCAACCTCAGCATGCTTGATATTTTGGATATCATACAACTTGATCCGCAAAGAAAGAGCAGTCTAAGGTGCCTTCTTCTTCCTATGCAGTCTAGCTGACAACCCTGTCGAGATGTGGTATAAATTTCTTGCATGACCAGCTTATTCATGGAAAACTTTGGTAAAACATGCGGAGCCTTCTCTCCATTGTACATCTAGATGAAGGTGCCAAGGGGTGAGGCATACCAATATTCTCTGTCGATTAATTCCTCCATCGTTGCCTGCGACATGAAAGGTGGATTTTGTTCAAAGACCGTCCTATATACTAGGGTGACGAATTGTATGATAACTCCACGGACGTCGCGTTCAAAGAAAAACCTACAATAAGTGTGCATAGAGGTTTCTAAAGGTGTTCGTGCCCAACCCAAGCCTAGGAACTGCTGACGGTCATAGATTGCATCAAGTATGAAAGCGGAAATGAATAGCTTTGCTTGCTAACCCTTGGGTGGATGTCGGGCTTCTGTCACTTGTTCCTTCAACCTGAGATCCAACATGTCTAACTAGTTGAAAGGTCTTCCTTCGCTCGCTAGTTGATCCAACACAATCACCCAAATCTACAGGAAGGTCTATGTGCTCTCTTGGTCGTATAAGCGGCATGCGAAGATGACCAAGACATGATATTCCTTCCGCAATATCCTTGTCTTGTCCACTTGGTTGGGTGTCATCCTGAAATTAGACAGCTCTTTGACCCAGCTCTTCAAGATGTCTCTTGAGTTTGCACTATTGTTGGGTCTAGTGTAGGGTGTATCCATTATGACCACCGGTTGCAGTACGTGATACATCTCCTGAAAATCCTTTGCCTTGAAGGTAGCAAGTTTTGTTCCACTGACACTACTCAACACCATTGCCTCTGGATTAGTATGTGATACAATCCAGTGGATCATGTCCTTGCATGGAAACACGGGATACCTGCATGCAATCTGGTACAAGCCAAACTTGTGTATGTTGACATAGACTCTGTGATCCTCTAGATTCCCCTCAAATGTGCCTAAAAATGTGTCATTGATGTCCTACCATTTCATCTTGATCTCCTTGTCTTTGAACAACTTAGTGTCTTCATAGATGGGAAAGATCATAGACACTTTGTCAACTACATCTCCAGTTACACTCTCAACGGTGTCCTTTAACCCTGCTCTCTTAGAATCCATTGTACCTATACTACAGATAGATGGGCGAACACCTATGATACTTGGAGACAGAGAAACACTCATTGCAAGCAATCTATTAGTTGAAAACCAAAAACAACTTGAGGACTGACATGCAACACACCTAGGTGACTGACTAGAAGGTTTACACAATTTTCACTGGGAGGCTGGGAGACTGACTACCATAACTGCACAGAACACAACCTGGACTATTAGGGGGCTGACTGACTGCTGAAACTATGCAGAGAATAGTCCACCTTGGCCTGCTGAAGACTAAAACTATGTAATGTGTAGTTTTAGTCGGCAATGACTACAACCCAGAAAATTGCATCTGTGCAATTCTAGGGGCCAACAAGCACTGCCTCTCAAAATTGTGTAGAGAAATCCTAGATGCCAATGTTGGGAAATTTTTGCGCAATTTCTGGGAGGAAGGCAGAACCTTCACTCTCAGAAATGTGCAGTGAAAGCTGGGCAAGGCAAGGTCCAGGCCAAGGCAGCCCAGACCCGCCGACTTGCGACTGAAAACATGAAAAGGTTGAATGCATGTGCGAATCTAAGTGCAAACAAGAGTGAATGATCATGCGTGCAAACAGTGAGTGTAGGATTCAGTGAATGGGGAAACAAGTGTGAGAAGTGAGTCGTCGCAATGGTGACAGTGAGTGCATAAATAATATCATGCATGTGACAGCAACGACATGCAAATGAAAAACTGAAACAATGCTTCTAGAAGATAACATGTATTAAAATGACACCAAGTGTTCAACAAAACCAAGAAAACAGCACTCACACAAACCGAAATACAAAAAGCGATAGAAAAGCAGAAAAATGCATTAAAAGCGGACTTACCAAGATGTGATGTGGGATTCTAGAGCTCCAACATCAAAGTGAAGAATGAGCTCTGAAGCGTTGAATAAATAGTTTTGATAAGATCAAGGTTTATGACGTGCATGCCACAAATCTAGGAAAAAGTGACACTTGGTGGGAGGTTTCTAAAACAGATTTTGCATGTAACCTTCTATTGTTAAAAATGGATCCCTAAAATCTAGGGATGCTTTTTGCTTTTTTCTTTTTCGAGAAAAGAAGCCCATCCATGAAAATCAAGATTGGTCAATCCTAGAGGGAACCGGTCAACTTGGGAGCACATGCAACAGACTGCAAGCCTGTGGATGACTTCTGCGTAGTTTCTGGACTAAGTGGCTCTCACTACCCCTCGGGCTCTATGCAATTTCTGGACTGAAGCCCTGGGAGTCATCTAGAAATACACAAATTTTGAGAGAAAACCCAGTGATGGGCTACTCTGCGCCATTTTCAGAGAGAAGGTTTCCTGCTTTCTCTGCGCATTTTTGGAGAGTAGTAGACTACCTTGATGGCATGCACAATTATCGAGAGGAAGGTTGGTTCCCCTATAGTTCTGCACAATTTTCCAAGTGAGCACAACAACCATAAAATTAATAAGTTCCAGGATGTCAGCTTGCGGGTGGAAGAAAAACAAGTTATCAAATGCAAGTTGATAAGCCATTGAAACTCCACTGAAGCATATGTACCTATTAGTGCAAGACGTGTTGCTAAGGATGGTTGGTAGGGAGGCTCCAAAACGAAGCTAAGGAAAAATTTTGGATGGTGGTTGTAATTGCTACAACACATGGTGACACACTGGTAGAACTCCAGCTCTCTGAATGGACCTTGTTTCATGAAAAGAAAGTCTAAATCCTTTGGAAATATTGTTAATTATTTGAGCATATTGGTTTCCACACTAGCTTGATTGAAAGATGTAGCACGTACCACGCTCTTGATCGGTCAGCACACATTCCAGGCCAAGTCAAATTAGTTGTTTTGATTGGAGATGAGGGGTATATTGGTACACAAGCAATATGATTGTTAGAGTTTAAGTTTCATCTCTGGTGTTGCTTCACTGCCAACAGGCCTAGACAGTACCCCGGCAGAGTTAGGTAGGAACATAAGCATCATTATGCTTCCAACGAGCCTAGTTAGTACCCCGGTGGATTTACTTGCATCACCTCTCACTGCAGGAAGCCTTTCTCTTCTTTCACCTTATTCATTTTTTCAAAAAAATTCACATTTTTATTTTTCATTTTTTCAAGAACTGTGCACAGGCACTTATTTATTTCAGAGGTGGAAGAGGGATCCCGACTTATTGAGAGAAGAATAGGTTGTTCCTTTAGAGTAGTATTTTATGTATACATCTGACATATTTTTTAAGGTTCACCCCCCCCCCACAGTACTCTACTTGACTGAGCTAATAAGAATTAACCCAAAAAAAACTGACTAGAGTAGGTGGTACTAGTTAGAGTGCAAGTGTTGTGTTTTCACCAAGATTCACTTCGAACAGAATGTATTTTCAATTAATGTATCATTGAATAAAGGAAACAGAGAAGACAACAGATAACCAAATGTTGGTAGTTGTTGAAGTCCTCTTGTACTTTACCCTGCTTGTTTCAAGAGTCGTACACGGTTTCATGTGAAACTAACCTATGAACTTAAAAAAACAAACAAACAAACAAAACAAAGAAAAGAGTGGAAGTGTATGCAAAAGAAAAGCAAGCAAAGAAAGCAGGCAATCAAACAAATAAAGCAAGAAGGCAAACACACATGCAAGCAAACCAAACAGAAGGCAAACACTACTCCTACTCCTAAGCTAACGGTGCATGGGCCTACTCACGTGAAGTGATATTTCCAATGCATCCATCGGCATATTGGTTGACCCATGTTAGTGAAGGCATGGTTCGCGAATAGCACAGTCAAGCAAACTAGCAAACATGAAAGCTATATAAATGAAGACAAACACACTCTGAGTTTAAATGCATCCACATAAAAGAAAAAAGTGCAAGTGCAAGACATGTACTATGTGGACTTACCATGGTGTTGTGATATACTACGTGCATATGTCAAGCATATGCACTCTCTTGACTGTGATATACAAGAAAACGTGAGAAAAAAAGACAATGTATGTCTCGCAAGTGTGCGTGTTGTATAAGATTCCTCCGTTGCATGAGCGATAGGATCCTCTGATTTGGGTGGAGGAAGTGAAATCTGCGTGTTGGATAGATCTTCAATGCATACAGATGAGTGATGAGGAGCCTTGGGTGTTTCAGTAATTTCCTAATCAGAAGCGAAACTAACCTCAGGACAGCGACGGCTTGACATAACCATCAACTCGAACTGAAGTGCCTCGACAACCTGCAGGGTTTCGCTTTCATTGGCAAATAGATCATCATAAACAGGTTTCTTTGAAATATCAACAGCAACCAAATCAACATCGTGATCGAATACGAGAGTAAAGAGGTCACGACACCTACGATAAAAAATAAAATGAAATAAAAAATAAATCAATCAATGAGTTCATCAGCATCCTCATGATCTAATGAATCAAACAGATGGGTAGATGAGAAGCAATAATGTTCACCCTCTGTGTTTACAGAAAAGGTAGATGAAAAATCAGGTGGATTTTCAATGAATAGTGTTTCCTCTCTGATGTCAAATGATGGATTGACATCGGGTGTATTGTGTGAATGATCGGAAGTAGATGCATCCGTGGATGGATTTACACAATGAAAATCAGAGATAGCAAAATCACCAAAGATGTAAGGAAAAAGAGGAGGAGGCGCAGACAGAAGGAGGTCATCCTTCACCGCAGGTTGATGTTCAGATCCATAGTCATACTCATCGTGAATGATAGTGCAGTTTGATTGTGCAACATCCACTCCATCGATGTCTTGATCCTCATTCACAACATGTGTAGAGTCTGGAACGAAAGAACACAAGACAGTGCAATCTGGAGGATCAGTGGAACGCAGAGACGGAGATTGAGGTAACAAATGTTTATGACAACCCATGGGATTCCCAACCAAATATGTTCAGAAATTAAGAGTGGTGATGATGGAAGGATGTGACAGTTGAAAAGACGAGTGTGCATGCTCTCTGACATCATCTTGTAGGGGTGGAGTTGTTTGATGAGGGGAAGGCAGACAATTACTTGTGACAGTGATTGTGTCCACTCATGATTGTGTAGCTCCAACACTGTAGTATGTTGAGCGGGGTTTGAACTTTAACTTCATTTCAGGACAGAGTGATTTGGTAAGGAAATATTCAAATCTGTCCATGACATATTGGAATTTCATCTGAATTTTCAAAGCTTCAAACATAAGTAAACAGAAGAGCTGCCAAAAATCCATAGGCGATTCATGTAGGGCCTTCCGTTATTTTAACTTTTTTTTTTCAAGAGCTTCAAGATCAAAATGATGGAAAACAAATTCGATTAGATCACTGAACTGCTTAAATGAGTGCATGCAATTGTGAGGCAGGTTGTGGCACCATCATTTCAGGGATTTTCGAAGTGTGTATGCAAGAAGCATGCTGACCTCAACTTCATCAAACTCTTCCACATCTTCCAAGAATTCAAGGAATTCATGTAAGTTCTTAGGCCATGCCACTTCGCCTTCACCATCATACGTGATTTCAAAAAAATCCTTCGTGATTTCAAAGGAACGTGCATTGGAAATACATCGCAGAGGATTAACTACAATGATATACATGATAAATGTGCGAAGATTCAAAACAAGATGTGAGGACTCATCTTGTCATCTGGCCCTCCTAGTGCTAGAAATTTTGACAGTGTTGGAACCGCTGACATGTCAGGGGATTTCCCCGGTAAGAAGTCCCAGCTAGACCTCAAACCATTTGGAGTATGAGTCCCAACAATGGGTAGTACGGTATCGCCTTGACTGCGGTTGCGCACAGAGGTAAGTAAGATGTCCTTGTTAGTAGCAAGAGGGTGACCTTACAGCAAGTCAAGGAAGGTGCATGAAAGGCTCTAACATAGGGAAGGAGGAAGGAGTGTAACCCTTAGAAACATGTGTTAGCACGCAGCTTGAAAGGGAACACACGAGCAGAAAGACATCACGAGATGGAAAGCAAGATAGCCAACAATCCAAATTGATGGATTATATCAACAACACGCTTCAATAAGATTCATATAAACACATACGGAATATTCAATACATACATGCGTAAATTACATTTGCATACATCATTAAAGTAACATCGAACTACAATAACAACAAATGCATGAAACGTGTTGGCTCTATTATATTAAAATAGTGAAAGATCCAATAATACATACAACCGTAACTTCCACTAGCCCCGATAGAAGAACATTACAATCATTGCTGCTTGCTCCTCCAAAGAGATGTACTAGCTTTGCACTGTGGAGAAGCCAAGGCTCGTTGCAATACACTCCAAGCTTTCTATAAGTTATCCCTATAAGAAGCTTGGCTCCCAAAAGCCTATACCCTGAGTTACGAGGTTCTATAAATAGCAAAAGGTTGAGTGACCCTTGACATTCCCCTTTGTCACTCTTCACCTACCCTCATGACTCTTCAACTTACATATGACTGTTACATTCTACTATTGATACTTGGTCTTTCACTTTTACAACATGTTTACATTACAATCTGCACATGTACCCATGTGAGACAAAATATTCTTGAGTAAGCCATGCAAGACATCACTAAGACTATGACAGGTGTGGGAAGACTAACTCTTTGACATCCTCTCGATGGTCAATGATGGTGTCTGCATGATCTTTGGTGACATCCTTTTGAAAGCGAACTCTTGCCTTTGTTACATCTGGGTGCACTGATTTGGCACCTATTTCCAACTCCTCGGATAGCATGTGCATCATAGTCTTCAGTGCAATCGAACCAGTGACATGATGATGCATAGTGTCTGCATGCATCTTTAAGTCTGCACTGGTGGCTATGCACATTAACTAACCAAAGTACATGTATAGCTCCAGTCAGACTTGGTTCTTTGACTTCGCCTCGGTGAGTTTTCCAATGGATGGGATTTCATGTGTGCACACAATTACATCCATGCTCCTGAACACTCATGCATGTGAAGCTTGTAAGTTGGTGATGAGCTACAGCAGTTCCTTGTAATTATGGATCTGACTCCGGATGTGTGCCTGCAACTCTACCACCTTTTGCTTCATCACCTTTGGTAAGTGCAATGGGGCTACTTTGTACCTCATTTTCCATATTTTCATGTGATCGATGGCAGTGTGTAATTCTAACAAGATGTGTGCTCTCCTAGAATAGCGTTGTTGCCAACAGTTAATATGGACAATTGACTTATGCATGATGATGACCCTGAAGTACAACTTCTGCATGACTATCTCGAAAGTTGATACTTCATCGAGTATTGCTTTCCTCAACTCTGCTCTAGTGGATGTTGTAACTTGCTCTTCTCCCTTCTTGGGCGCTTGTATCTCCTTAGCCATGCGCTCGTTCTCAAGTATCAAGAATCTAACACTCGAGCTAGTGGCTTCAGCATATGCTTTGGTAGCATCGGCCAATGCAACTGGATGTCTGTGCACATCGAACACGAACACTAATTCTTCAAACTATGTAGGAGATACATGGACATCCGAAGTAGGCACTTTACGTGACTGCACAATTCTGTGTTGTGACTCATCGAAAGATATATTGTGCATCTCTACTTCTAGATTGCCTTCAAGGATTTCAGTGTCTCCTTGATCGCTTCGGACTCTCTACTTCCGGATCTGGTGAAGTTGATGGGGTGACCTCTTCATCTTGAGGCATGAGGTCAATATCCTGATCTAACTCTGGCTAAACCATATTTTTGTCCATCTACTCTAGCATTTGTTCAATCTCTTTAGCAAAGTCTTGCTCATGTGACTGCTCACCCTGTCTTCTCTATGCCAACTACTCGGATGAGTCAATAACTTGTATGGGTACAGTTTCATCAATGTGTGCATGTTGTGACTCTTGTTGTTCCTGATCCTGTTGCACTTCTTTCTCTCTTATGCACAACTCTCGTTCTTCCCTGAGTTGTTGCTTCAACTCCTGCAACTCCTTTTCTTCTTCCTCGTGCTTCTGCTTCTCCCTCTACCTTTGTGTGATACTTTTGTCATGTTATCACCTCTTAGCCTCAATATCAAAAACTGAAGTTGCTTTTAACACAAGTGGATCTACTTTGAACTTACAGCTTTACTCCGCCTCTGCGCTATCTACAACCTTCCTGTTTCCTTTTTCAAGCGCAAGTATGCTGCCCTCTGCTGTTGCTAATGATGCTACTCTCTGAGATGTTGTTGCCTTCTACTTTTCTACCCACTCTATAGTTATGTTGACCATTTCATTAACCCTTGAGAATTGATAGCAGCATCTCCACGGGTCTTCCTCAGGCCAATGACATGCCCTGTGGTTCCAAGGATGATGCAATCTCGCTCAATGTTCCTTCACTAAGAAATGCAGGTCATATAGATTAAAACTTTTGGTGCCGAAGTGAACCTCTTGAATTCCTTCATCTCGGCCTCAGCATTCTTGAGATTTTGGATCTCATACAGCCAGATCAGCAAAGGAAGAGCAGGCCAAGGTGCTTTCGTCTTCCTCTGCAGTCTAGCTAACAACCCTATCGAGATGTGGTATGCAACTTCTTGCATGACTAGCGTAACCATGGAAAACTTTGGTAAAACATGCGGAGCATTCTCTGCAATGTACATCCGTATGAAGGTTCCAAGGGGTGAGGCATAACAATTTTCTATGTCGATCATGCCTCCATCGTTGCCTGCGACATGCAAGGTGGCTCATGTTCAAAGACAATCATGTATACCGGGGTGACAAAGTGGTCTAATAGTTGTATGGTAACTCAACGAACGCTACATTCGAAGAACAACCTGCAATAAGTGTGCACAGAGGTTTCTGAAGATGTCCATGCCCAACCCAAGCCTGGGAATTGCTGACAGGCACAGACTTCATCAAGTATGTAACCGGACATGAATAGCTTCACTTACTAACCCTTGGGTAGATGTCGGGCTTCTGTCACTTGTTCCTTCAACCTAAGAGCCAACATGTCAGACATGTTGAAAGGTCTTCCTTCTCTCGCCAGTTGATCCAACACAATCACCCAACTCTGCGGGAAGGTCTTTATGCTCTCTTGGCTGTATAAGCGGCATGTGAAGATGACCAAGAGATGATATCTCTTCCGTAATATCCTTGTCTTGTCCACTTGGTTGGGTGTCATCCTGAACTTAGACGGCTCTTTGACCTAGATCTTCAAGATGTCTCTTGAGTTTGCACTGTTGTTGGGTCTAGTGAAGGGTGTATCCATTGTGACCATCGGCTATGGTAAGTGATGCATCTCCTGAAATCCTTTTCCCTGGAGGTAGAAATTTATGTTCCACTGACACTTCTCAACACCATTGCCTCTGGATTAGTATGCGAGACAATCCAATGGATCATGTTTGTGCATGGAAATGTGGGATACCTACATGCAATCCGTACAAGCTAGACTCGTGTATGTTGACATGGACTCTGAGATCCTCCAGATTCTCCTCAAATGCGCCTGAAAAGGTGTCATTGATGTCATGTCATTTCATCTTGATCTCCTTGTCTATGAATAGCTTAGTGTCTTCATAGATGGACAATCTCATAGACACTTGCTCAACTGCATCTCGAGTTTCACTCTCAATGGTGTCCTTTGACCCTGCTCTCTTGGAAGCCATTGTACTTGTATTAATGAGAGACAGACGAACACCTGTGATACATGGAGATAGGGAAACACTCATGGAAAGAAATCTTTCAGTTGAAAACCAAAAGAAACTTGAGGACTGACATGAAACACACCTCGGTGACTGACTAAAAGGATTGCGCAATTTTCACTGGGAGGCTGGGAGACTGATTACCAGAACTGCACAGAACATAGCTTGGACTGTTAGGGGGTTGAGTGATTGTTGAAACTATGCAGAGCATATTCCAGCTTGTCCTGTTGGGGACTGAAACTATGTAATGCGCAGTTTCAGTCAACAATGACTACAACTCGGAAAATGTCATCTGCGTAATTCCAAGGACCTACGGGCACTTCCTCTCAGAATTGTGCAGAGAAACCCTAGAGACCAGTGTTGAGCAAGTTCTGTTGAATTTCTAGGAGAAAGGTAGAGCCTTCATTCTCAAAAATGCATAGTGCAAGCTGGGCAAGGCAAGGTCTAGGCTAAGGACGCCCAGACCCGCCGACTGGCAATTGAGAACATGAAAAGGTTGAAAGCATGTACGAAGTTGAGTGCAAACAAGAGTGAATGATCATGCAAGAAAATAGTGAGTGCAGGATTTAGTGAGCGGGAAAACAAGTAAGTGTCTGAAGCGAGTCATCGCAACGGAAACTGTGAGTGTAGAAACAATGCCATGCATGCGACAGCATTGGGATGCAAATGAAAAACTGAAACAATGCTTCTACAAGCTAACATGTATTAAAACGACAGCAAGCGTTCAATAAAACCAAGAAAATAGCACTCACACAAACCAAAATACAAAAAGAAACAAAAGACATGAAAAACAGACTTACCTGCAAAAATCTCACCTGAGTGTGTCGAATGCTCCTAGATGCAATGTGGGATGTGAGTGTTAGAAAATTATATATATTACATAGTAATGGAACACATAAAATATTGCATAAATATAAGCACATAAAACGCATAAAACAAGAGAGACACAGATATACGTGGTTCACGCAATTTGGGCTACGTCCACGAAGAAACAACCAGTCCTTCCTTTTATATTATCAACAAACCTTAAAGAGATACAACCTACAGCAAATCCGTTGTAACACCCTCTTCGCTCTCAATATCCTCTTACTTCCTCACTCAAAATACATAGATACATAGACGCAATACAATTCCCTCATATATAGTGAGGGGTTGCCTTCTAGGGAAAAAAAAACCTAAATTAAACATAACTTCTACCGTCAGATCATCCACCTAATGAATGGCCTAGATTGACTAGAAATTACTAGACTTTTACAAGGCAATTTTACATCTGTTTTTAGCTTCGAGGGCACTACCCCCGAACCGCTGCCGAGGGACCACTGGCCCTTGGACCCCCAACAGGGGGGACCCTGCGTGGAGGGGTGTACAATCTTCCTAGGGTATACATCCAGCTAAGACCTTTGAATACAAAAGATAATCAGGCTCCACACCCAACAGCGAGAGCTCCAAGATTAAATTGAAGAATGAGCTCTGAAGCGTCAAATAAATAGTTTTGATAAGATGGAGGTTTATGATGCGCATGCCACAAATCTAGGAAAAACTGACAGTTGGTGGGAGGTTTCTAAAATGTTTTTTGCATGTAACCTCGTGCTGCTAAAAATGGATCCATAAAATCTAGGGACGTTTTTTTCTTTTTATTTTCTTTTTGCTTTTTTGGGAAAAGCAGCCCATGCATGCAAATCAAGATTTGTATCTCCTGGAGGGAACCGGTCAACGTGGGAGCACATGCAACAGACTGTAAGCCTATGGATGAATTTTGTGCAGTTTATGAGTTGAGTGGCTCTGGCTACCCCTCAAGCTCTACAAAATTCGTGGACTGAAGCCCTGGCTGTCAGCCAGAACTGCGCAAATTTCTAGAGCAAGCCCAGTGATGGGCTACTCTGTGCCAATTTCAAAGGGAAGGTTATCTGCTTGCTCTGCACATTTCTGGAGAGAAGCAGGTTTCCTTTATGGTCTTCGCAATTCTGGAGAGGAAAGTTGGTTCCCCTCTAGTTCTACGCAATTTTCCAAGTGAGCACAACAGTCAGAAAATGACCAAGTTCTAAGTTGTCGGCTTGTGGGTGGAAGGAAAACAAGCTATCAAATGCAAGCTAATAAGCCACTGAAACTCAATTGAAGGATGGTTGGTAGGGCACCCCAAAACGAAGCTAAGGCAAAAATTTTGAGGGTGGTTGTAGCCGCTACAACACCTCCTTATAGTTGAATGGCTTGGAATCAATGATTTGACTCACCAATGTTGCATATCTTGAGTGCTTCTTAGGATTTTTTATTTCCCTAAAGGTGCCATGGGGAGTTGCATACCCCTCTGCATCCTTCAATGTACTTTGAATCCATGCCAAAGGCTCTTCTTGGATTCTAGAACAATCACGCTAAGTGGGTCCACTGGTTGAAAGAGATCTTATGGGTATTCCTCATGGTCTAAAAGATGTTCCACGGGTACAAAAGAAACTAAACCCATATCCTTAGGATCCTCCTGCTCCTCATCATCCTACGAGACCGTTTAGATCTTCAATAGGCTCCATCCTTTCACTCTACCTTACTATTTTCTCCCTCTGAACTATAAGCTTTTATAGTCATTTGGCATGCTTCTAGATGTCTATACAATTTTTCTCTCTCAAACACAAATAACTCTTGTTCAATTTATAATTGATCCTGCGAGAATCCTCTAAGATGCCATTTAGATCTCCTAGGTTGATTTCTTATGAACACTAGTGGATCTATTTCACTATTCACCCCACACATTATCTGGCCATTTACTCATTAGTTCTATGAGGTGAAATCTTTCTTTGCATTAAAATTTGTATTTTACTCCATCATAATTAGGCTATAATACACCCACGTAGTGTTGACTTTGTTAAATTGTTTCTCCATACTTTATGTGATTTTTGCATAAATTTAGGTAGAAGTAAAAAAGTAAATATGCATTACATTATTTATATTTTAGTAATTAAACATATTTACCATGAATTATTGCCCACCATAATTTATGCAATTCTTTGCCTAAATTTAGGTAGGAGCAATAGGAAATATGTGGCACATAAGGATTGTAACAACTTCAAAATTTTAACACTCTGTTGAGGTCTTTCTTCACTAAAGCTCTGATACCATGTTGATTTTCTAGTGCTAATTAGACAAGCACAATTTTCTGCAGCTAAAAATTACTTCCAATGATATATGTATTACTTTAACGCACTCTTGAACATAATTAAGTAATTATACTCAAAAATTTAGTTGGTCAAACTCTTTAGAAACTTCAACCTCTTCCTCAAATTACAAAAGAGAGAGAGAGAAATGTGAATAACGAGTATGTATGAAAACGAAAAGTTCAAGTGTATTTTTATAGTGATTCTAGGATGCCTGAACAAGCAAGTCTCTTTACAAATTAAATTTAAAATTCAATTTAATTTTCTTCCTTTTAATTTAAAATTTGATTTTTTTTTCAACTTGTCTAGATAGGAATACCTCTCATAACTAACAACTACCAAAAAAAAAATTAACAAGGGGAAGGTTCAAAAAAGTAAAACTATGGATTTGATACACCTAGTTTGCACCCATTACTATACACATGGGATAATAGTTTATAAATCATGTGAATATTAAAAAGGAGTCATGATATAATTTTAGTTTGATACACCTGGTTTGCACCCATTACTATACACATGGGATAATAGTCTGGTTAATTAATTTAATGGAGAGGAAAAATTATAAATCATGTGAATATTAAAAAGGAGTCGACCGCTTATTATATTTTAAATAAACCCGTATTTTTACAACTACTTGATTTTTAAAATTAGATTGACTTTATAAAATAAAATGGATAACAAAAGTTTATATATATAGTTAGTTTGAGTTTAATAAAAATTATTATTAAATAAGCCTTTAATTTTAACAATGACATTTTAAATAATAAAAATAATATTTTTTTTTTTTTTTTTCTAAATTTGGCTTCTAAATAATGATGGAATTGAATAGAAAACAAGGACTTAGTAAATAAAGGTTTGGCTCTAACAAAGAGACAATATTTGATAAATAGGGGATCAAATTGGCTTAGGAGACGAGGATGAGATCAATCAACAATGAAAAAGCCAAAGTTGTGTTCAGTCAAGAAATTTTGTTGGGGTCATTTTATGTTATAATATTGGCTCCCAACTTGGGATAGTGTCTCCATGTGGGGCGTTAAAGAACTGGAGACCACATGCCTTCACCTTTTCCTTGTAAATTTATCTTTATATCTGCTCAGCTTTGATCCAGTAATACATTTCTCTTTTTTCTTTTTTCTTTTTTTTTCCTTTTTTTCTATCGACTTATTAATCACTTAAACAAATTGTAAGACTAAAAACAATTATTACCAGTCTAATTTATTAGCATAAACTAGGATATAATATTTTAATAAATCTAGAAGTTTGTAAACTTTGTAGCACATTATTGTATGGGGATAATTGTGCATTGAATCATTGTCACTTTAAACAAATGAAAAACACATAGGCTATTTATTAAGAATGTTAAAACTAGGTTGTTAAAGCTAACTAGAAGGCAACTTTTAAATTGAGTTCTAAACAAATAAAATAAAGAAAGCATGAAACAAAACCATAATCTATCAATCCAACCTGCAAAAATGAACTATTCTTACCAACCTAGACTACTCAAGCTTACAACTACAAAATATTAGGTTGTAATGTGGAATATGTTTTTCAATTGTGAAAATGAAAGGCCCACACACGACAGGTTATTGGTTAAGTAAGAAATTCTATCACACTTCAAGATAGTGTTTGTTATGAAACCAGCTCAAGAAAAGATAGAAAAGATAGATCAACTCCTTAGAATTCAGCCTCTTCGAGGGGGCAACCTTCCTTTACATTACATAAATTAACAATTCTTGGATGATTCAAATGACAAAACCTCCTTTTTTATATAGAGTCTAAGGAGTCACCATTAACCCGTCGACCTAACAATAATAATATAAGCCACAAATAATAATAATAGAGGGATTCTATGGGGCACAATAATAACAATATGGGGACAATAGGGGCACAACAATATTAATAAGGGGTACAATTACAATAGTATGGAGTAATCACTAGTATTATAGGGACCCAACATGCCCCTCTCCTTCAAAAAAGTGTTGTCCTCAACGCTTGAGTAGTTTTGGATACTTCTATATAAAATTCTCATCCTCCCATGTGGAATCTTAAGCAGATAAGTTCTTCCACTTGATAAGATACTCCGAAATTGATCGATTTCATAGCTGTCGAGTTCTTGTTTCTGTGACTGCTTCCGGTTCCAATATAATTTTTCCTTTCTCGTCAAGTTCTAGCAATATTGTTTGAACTGGGAGCTTGTCGCCTATAACCTTCTTTAAACATGAAACATGGAAATCTGGGTGCAATCGAGAAGCTGCAGGAAGCTCCAATTTGTATGCCATAGTACCAATCTTTTGCAACACCTTGTATGGACCATAATACTTGGTGATAATTTATTATCCTTCTTAGCTTGCTTGAGGGACATTTGTTTATATGGTTGTAGCCGTAGGAATACCCAATCACCTACATCAAAACTTCTTTCACTCCGATGTTGATATGCTTGTTGTTTCATTCTATTTTGTGCCAACACGAGGTTATCCTTTAAGATTTGGAGGACTTGTTGTTGATGTTCGATGTGATGTTCCACTGCCTGAACTTTAGAATTTTCTCTTAAATATGATGTGATGGATGGTGGTTGATACCATAAAGTGCCATAAATGGGGTCATTTTTGTTGTTGTATGGAAGGAAGTGTTATACCACCATTCAGCCAGAGGCAACCATTTGACCCATTGTGTCTGTTTACCAGATACAAAGCAACGAAGATATCCTTCCAAACATTTGTTTACTATCTCAGTTTTCCCATCAGATTGAGGATGATAAGATGAGCTATGAGCTAACTGAGTACCAAGACAAGAAAATATTTTGTCCAAAAATTTCCAGTGAAAATGGGATCTCTGTCACTTACAATAATCTTTGGGTTTCGATGTAGCTTTTGATTGTTTCCATAAATGCACTATAAATTATATTGGCTTTAAATGGGTGAGATAATGCACAAAAGTGTTCATACTTGGTAATTCTGTCAACTACCACCATGATGACATTCTTTCCCTCGGACTTGGATAAACCTATGATAAAATCCATTGAAACCTCCTCCCAACGTCGACTTGGAATGGGTAAAGGTTGTAATAGACCTAGGGTCTTAATTGTTTCAACTTTATTTTGTTGGAAAACCAAACATTCCGCTGCAAACTTTTGAATATCAGATTTAAGGTCATCCCAAAAAAACATCCTTCTTATCCCTATGGTCAGATTTTAAAATCCCTGAGTGCCCTCCTAAGGGAGAGGCGTGCAATTCCATAAGCATATTTTGTTTGAGTTCGGAATTCTAACATAGGTATAAGTGATCTTTGTACTCTAACAAATCATTTTTCTAGCTAAACGTATCGGATGTACTGGGATCTTGTTGTAACTTTTGAATGAGTGCCGACCACACTTCTTCGTCATTCTTCCATTCATCCCTTGCTTTGTTTATCCAATCTGGTTGGATACTAGAAATGGAACAAAGCAATGCTTCCACATCCTCATCCTTTCTTGAGAGTGCATCTTCCACAACATTTTGCTTCCCTTTTTTAGATGATTTCAAAGTCATAACCCAACATCTTTGTGACCCATTTTTGCTACTCTTCTGAAGATAATATTTGTTCTAAAAATTATT
This sequence comes from Pinus taeda, assembly GCA_000404065.3. NCBI lineage: Eukaryota > Viridiplantae > Streptophyta > Pinopsida > Pinales > Pinaceae > Pinus > Pinus taeda. The sequence continues at coordinate 30,664 of APFE031397768.1, read as the reverse complement.
TAAGACTATCATGATCCATTTTTACCTTGAAGAGTCTTCCCATTAGGTAGGGTCGCCATTTCTTAAGTGCATGTACTATTGCCAACATTTCCTTCTCATAAATAGCTTTGTGTAAATACTTTCCTTTGATTCGATGACTTTCGAAAGCAATGGGTCTTTCTTCTTGCATTAAAATACCACCAATTCCATTTCCTGAGGCATCACATTCCACAATAAAGGTTTTTGTGAAGACTGGCATAGCTAAGACTGGTGCTTGGCACATTGCTTCTTTAAGATGTTCAAAGGCCTTTGTTGCTTCTGGAGTCCATAAAAATGCATATTTTTTCAATAATGTTCTTAGAGGTGCTGCTATTCTCCCATAATTCTTAACAAACTTGCGATAATACCCTGTTAACCCGAGAAATCATCGCATATGCTTTATGGATGTGGGGAATTTCCATTCCTTAATTAATTTAATTTTGCTAGGGTCTACCTTAACACCTTCATGAGATACAATATGACCTAGATATTCCACCTCTTGTAATCCAAAGAAACATTTGGAGCTTTTTGCCTATAATTGTTTCTCCTCCAATAGTTTAAGCACCCTGTCAACATGTTGAATATGATGCTTCCAAGACTTTATATAGATTAGTATATCATCAAAATATACTAACATGAATTTTCTAAGGAAGGGTTTGAAAATGGAATTCATCAAACCTCGAAATGTAGAAGGTGCATTGGTAAGGCCAAAATGCATGACCAAAAAATTCATCATGACCCTCATGAGTTCTAAATGTTGTTTTCGAAATGTCTTTAGTCTTCATTCTGATTTGATGATATCCTGAGCGAAGATCCAACTTGGTGAAGTAAATTTATCTATGCAATTCATCCAATAGTTCATAAATGACAAGAAAGGGAAATTTAACTTTAATAGTGATATTGTTGAGCTCCCTATAATCCGGAAATATAAGCCATGATCCATCCTTCTTGTGCACCAATACTACTGGAGTAGAGAAAGAACTTTGACTAGGTTGAATTATAACAACCTCTAGAATTTCTACAACCATATGTTTAATTTCACTCTTTTGGGCATAGGGATATTTGTAAGGCCTGATGTTTGGAGGAAAACTTCCTGGAATCAAATGAATAGCATGATCATGATCAAAAATAGGTGGGAGACCTTTGGGAGTCTCAAATATCTTGGAATGATTGTCCAAGAATTTTTGGAGATGTGGATAAATATATGATTGCTATGTGGGAACCTCTAGTGAACATAATTGTGCAATTACACCTCGTTGTTATTTCTTTAGATGCTTTGTCATTCCATTAGAGTTGATTATATTTCATGGTTTCCTTGCGAAACCTATTAATTCAACTTCCTTTCCTTCCAAAGAAAATTTCATGAAAGGTTCTTGAAAATTAAAAGCTATTGTACCCAAGGATTGTAGCCATTGAACTCATAGTACAACATCAGCACCACCCATTGGAATGGAAAGAATTGGGCTATTCAATACATATTCGCCCATGGATAGCTTGATAATATGGCACTTTCCAAAGCAATTTATGGTTCCTCCACTTGCAACCATAACTTGACACTTTGGTGCTAGCTATAGGAAGTAATTCAATTCTATGGCTATCTTACAATGAATAAAATTATGGGTACTTCCTGAATCAATCAACACTATTACCTTTCTCTTCTTAATATGTCCTTCTATCTTGATATTTTGAGGGGTGATAATTCCGAAAAATGAATTACAAGATATGGTTGGATTCATTTCTTCTTTCTCTAGGGTTTGTTCCTTGCGTATATCCTCTTCTTTTGACATTTCTCGTTCCTTTTCTTCCTCCTCTTCACAATATATGTAAAATAATTTCTTCTCAGCACACTTATGACATTTAGTGAATTTTCTATCACAACTGTAACAAAGCCCTTTGCTCTTTCTTCTTCCAATTTATGGGGTGTCAACCTTGTAGGTTGCGGAAGGCTAGGGGGAACAACACTTCCATCCTTATAGTTGTGAGTGGTAGGCTTCCTTGTTGCATAATTTTTCTTTCCATTTTTCTTGCCAATCTGGATGCCTTCTCCAATGAGTCAAGTTCCCAAAGGTGAAACTCATGTTGAATGTTATCCTTTAAAGTCCCTATGAACACATCAATCCTATGCTCCTATGGAATATTTTTTACCCTTACATTCAATTTTTTAAAGTCCTCAATGTGCTCCATCATTGAACACTTTTGTTTGATGTTTATCAATTGCCTAAAAAACATTTTGCTTTTTGTATCCTCATAATGTGCTATCATTTCTTCTGTAAAAATTGTCCAAGTGACAATTTGTTTACGAGAGAAAAGCCATCGAATAACATACAAACTGATTTGGTTCCAAATATAAAGTTGCAATTGGTACCTTTTGTGTGTTTTGCACATTATGGAGATCGAAATATTGCTCCATCTGTAGTATCCATGTTACAGGATCCTTGCCATCAAACTTCCTCATATCGATCTTTGGAACATGGTGGGTCTTCAATCCAACATTAGAGTCTATGAAATCATGAGTAACCTTTCTTTTGTTCTCATAATGAGTTTCCTTTTCTACCCTTTCACCATTAGTAAGCATTTCTTATAGCAACTTAGTCAAATCTATCTTCAAATCTTCCATGTCACCTTTCAGTTTTTCTTTTATACCATCCATCTTAGCATCCATGCCGTTCATCTTAACTTCCATGCCATCCATCTTAGCTTCCACGCCATCCATCTTAACTTCCATGCCATTCATCTTAGTTTCCACGCCATTTATCTTAGCTTCCACACCTTTCCTTAAACCATCAATCCTAGCTTATGTTACCTTCTATGAGAGTGAAATTTGTTGCACTTGGTCTCATAATTTTGATATATCATGTTGCATTTGTTCCTCATATTCATGATTCATGCTAGACCTTTCAGGTTTCTTACTAGGTGTTTCCATTTTATTTCTTCGGGGCATCAATTAATGATAATTATGCTTCACTATGCCCTTCAAACTTCAAACTAATTTTTCAACCCAAACTTATGCAAACTTTTAAAAATACTACACACGTTTTTTCTCTTTGTAGAAGATAGGTATGGAATCTGTTGTATCTCTGTAATTATGGATCTCCAAGGTTTGAAATCACTTCCTATGGTATCTCTCTTTCCAATGCCACCAATCTGATCAAAATTGTATTCTCCAAGAAAGAGTTATGCCCAATCTTCCAAGGTGACCTGATTATATAATTTTCCAGTAGAGAGAACTTGTACGACGTGCCACGTGTCACTATTTCAACCTTAGGATCTGAAAAATATATACAAAAACTAAAGTCTGTCCGCTTTCTGTAACTTCTTACTAAATTTCAATTTGATGCTCAGAGAGAAAGTTATGATGATTTTCCCAAGGTCACTTGTTTGGAATATAATTCGGGAGTTTGCAAAAACTCTAACTTCCTCAGATCATATCTCCAAAACTATAGGGAGACAAGATCTAAAAATTTGGAGCCTAGGTTTAGAAATATTTCAGCTCAAACGGGTTTTTGTTTTAGCTTCTGAAACTTCATAGAGAAAAATTTATAGTGAAAATTCCACAATGGCCTGTTTGGAGCAGCGAAACCCTAGAATCCAAAGCTCTGATACCAAATGTTATGAAACCAGCTCACAAAAAGGTAGAAAAGATAGATCAACAACTTCAGAATTAAACTCTTTGAGGGGACAACCTCCTTTACATTACACAAATGAACAATTCTTAGATGATACAAATGACAAAACCTCCTTTCTATATATAGGAGTCTAAGGGGTCACAATATAATCAAATCCAACATAACAATAATAATATAAGGGCATAACAATAACAATAAGGGCTACAATGACAATAGTAATGGGGGAATCACTATTATTATAGGGACCTAACACTCACCAAGCACACAAACCTCATTGTTTGAAGACTAACTTTACCACTCTCATGTGATGACAAGCAAGAGATAAGGCATATCTTTAATATAATGGCAACCGACCCATCATATCGGATGGGACTCCCACACCAAATGGTGTGAGGTCTAGTTGGGACTTCATACCGGGGAGATCCCCTTAATGTTGGTGAGTCCAACAACATAAACATATTGGTTATTAGTTCAATTTATGATGTATTTGTAGAAATTTCCATTGTATATCAACATATTATTCAATAGACTAAAGCAAAATACAAGATCAACTGGTGGGCCCCAGTATTGCAGCAATAATGCTGCAACTCCTGGGACTCCCTTCTTTACTTTTATCAACCCGGTAGTTCGTAACAAACTTGGAAGCGATGGTGCTGTATGCACAAGTAATAGCTCTTGCCGCAGCTGTCACTTGGTCAGTTGGCACAAGTCCGCTAGGGGCTCAAGCCAACTTCTATGAGCTGTGAGAAGAAGCTTGTTAACTAATGGATGGAAGCTAACTCGAAGGAAGCTAATCTGCTTGCGAAAAAAAACTGAAAAGCTGAAAGAAAGCGCAAACCCTAGCAAACCCTCATTTTACCAGCTAGTCCTATTGATGCGAAAAATAGGATGCAAGCTACTGACAGAGAGGCCATTACTTCTAGGAAGGTAAAATACATGTGTCTAAGCTACTTCTATTTGAAGAAAACATCTTTTTGTATTTTTGAATAAGTTGTCAGAATTATCATGCATGTGCTTTCACTGTTTTTTACTGTGGAGAGGTGGATTGGCGAAAGGAAATGCTTGCATGAGGTTGGGAAGGTTAGAAGAGGGCCTAAGGGGTCCCTAGCACCCTTCCTGAGAGTTTCACAGTGTTCGGGTCTCAAGAAACCGCTTTTGTGAGCTTCTACAGGAAGTCTGCAGGGGTTCTACAGGATATTCTGGAATTTCTACAGGATGTTCTGTAATTTTCTACTGGATGTTCCGAAAAGAGGATTTTGGAGGGTTGATGGAGGAAAAATGGTGGGAAAGTTGAAATGGAGGTTTGATAATTATGTTAAGGGGTCTAGGACCTGGTGAATGAGGCTAAGGAGCGATTGGATTCGTTTGAGGATGAAGGGAGCAATGATGCACAAGAATGTAGAAATTAGGGCAAAGTGTGAGAATGTGGCAAATGAAGGGTAGGAATCATGGACTAAGGGTTGGAGCAGATTATCTGATGGAGGAAAGGTAGATAGATAGGTAATACAGGTGCTCTGCAAGTTATTTCTCAAACTGAACAAACAAAGACTCGGAAAATCAAGGACCTAGCTTCTTTAACTTAATCTGATCTAAATAACAGCAAAGAAAATGAACAGAAGTCTATTTGCAGCGAAATCATATGAAGTAACTATGAAACTAAGCAATCATGAACCTAATCATGCAACCAAAACTGATATCAACTTCGGCAAATGAAAATCTAACAGTAATAATTGCATGGTGGAGCAAAGACAGTGTTTTTGGTGGCAGCAAGGTCGCCTTGGTCCCAGCTCATGATTCCATTGAGGGAGAGGTGAGATCCAAGGTGCTTGATGGCCTTTTTCTAAAGATCTTCCCTATTATTGACTTATCAAACAAATCTGAATATGAAAAGCTACTTTAATCATCAAAAGCAATCTAAATAACAAAACAAGATTTAAATCTAAATAGCAGATTTTATTCTAAGAATGTAGCAAAGACACCTGAAAGTAAACAAAGGAGGTACTGGGCACTTGAGATGGGCCCAACCCCAAGAGCTACAGCCTCCTAAGAGAGATTAGAGCTGGTGCAAAGCTGGATTCATCTTTGTTGATCAAAAGAATAGTTACATTCCAAAAACTGTCCACAAGGAAAACTTGAAGATGTGCTGAAATGCAGAGCTAAACTATTGCCTAAAAAATGACTAAAATCGAACTACAAGCTAGCTAACTTCTGCCTATAGAGTGACTAACTATTGGCTAACCAAAATGAGGCCCTAAGCCCTCTTATTTATACAAATTGAGGACCACAACAGCCCTCCTAAACTTTAGGAACTCGGCTGCCCACAACTTGCAGTTAACAGCAGTCCTACTTGACTTGCTTGGCTGCCCTTGTGATAATCGATTTGGTGGCCCTTGAACTCCGAGCTGATGGTGGAGAATTCTAGGTAAGGGCCCATAAATGAAGGGGACACCGTCCTAAAAATCCTCTCCACGAATTTGGCTACGACCAAAAAGACTACATAAAGCACACATCAGACTTGTTGGCATAATGACTAACCCAATTCACTCTATTAGCATAAATATAATCAAAAACATGCAATAAACTAATGATAATGGTGGATTAAGTCAAATTAGGAGGTTGAATGAGCCCATATAATTATCCATTTTTGGGACTCATCATCTACTTCTACAACAAACTTTGTGGAAGCTTAATCAAATTGAGCATGATCAATGAGAACACATATGACTGGGAATGAGAATTTAATCACACATAACACAGAAGAAATAACCCGAGGAAAGCCTCAGCCTAAAACCCCAATCTTTGTATTATCATACAAGTGGAAATCTTGTTCAAGTTACAAAAAGAATCAGCTCTCAAGTTATCCTACTCTATCTGCAATCAAACAATACTGCTCATAGACAGTCAAAGGCTCTCACAACCTTCTCCTCTGCCCTCCAAGACTCCTATTTCCTTGCGCAGTTTTTCCTGGGGTCCAATGCTTCCACTTGCGTGAATTCCCACCTCACACAGCACTTGACTTAGAAATAACTGCATAAACCTGAAGGAGATAAATCCTTCTCCATGGATGAGTTTCCTTTATAGGAAAATCCATCCAACTGATAGTACATTGTCCCTCCTCTGATCTCAACTAGGTCTCTATCTAAAGTGACATGCATGAGTTATTTATGAGAGAATATTCAGTTATCTGATGTGTAGCAGTTACATGCACGCAAGCTTTAACTAACTGAACTCACAATGAATTCAACAAACTATTTGAATTAATCCAACTGGACTTGACTCAATTAACTAAGTCAATTAATTACAACTCAATATTGCAACTCATCCTTATCTCTTTAACTGATGGATAAATTCCTCAATTAATGGAGAAACTGTTGCATGTCCCCACATAGACTTCATGTTTGATTTTCCTTAACTAATTAACTCAACATGAATTAATTAATTATTTTAGAAACAACTGCTAAGATCAAATTTGAATTTTACTTCACTATTTTAGTTAAGGGACTAACTAAAATAGGAATCTATCTCGAACTGCTAAAAATAACAATGTTATTTTTAGCACTTCCATTTTTCATTTCTTGTTGCTTAATCCAGCACTGGTACCTGAACTGCTATTTTTAGCACTTCTATTTTTAGCATTTCTTGTTGCTATTTTCAACACTTCCTCTCAACAAGAAAGTCTTCAACTCGAACCCGATCTTGAACCTTTGGAATGTTCTGCATGTAACACTTCTACCAAGTGTGGTTGCTCTAGCAACTCTAGAAACAAAAAAACTCCCAGCTGACCTCTCTGTTGGACTAGAAACATACTTAGATGTTGAAGCTTCCTCTGCCGCTGACAAGTGCTCCCTCTCTATGGTTGCTCTAGCAACTCTAGAAACAAAAAAAACTCCCAACTGACCTCTCTGTTGGGCTAGAAACATACTCTGATGTTGAATCTTCCTCTGCCGCTGACAAGTGCTCCCTCTCTGACCTCTGAGTTGCTGCAACACTCCATGCATCTTGCACCATTGCAAACCTCTCTGTGATATCCTACACTGGTGCAACACTCCTGTGCCTCTCGCATTGTTGCAGCTAGCTAGCTCTACACATTCCTGGGACTCATACACTGTAGCTCTCTCTGCCACTCCATCTGCATCTGTCTCTACCCAATCAGTCATTCCTTCTACTCCTTGTCGAGGCTCCTGTAGAAAATTCTAATCAAAGAGTTTGGGTAGCTCAATGATCCCGCCCCCATTCCAGCCTTCTTGGGATTGTCACTCCACAACACCCCACCTCCTACCTGGAGGTATGGATGCATGTGATCCCTCTGCCCACTTGGCTCAAAATTTCCCCCTACTAGAGGTCTCTGCATGATTGGATGCCTCCACTTGGTCTCCACTCGGCTTCTCTGTGGTTGCTCCACAACCTCCTGAAGCCGCTTCACCAATTGTGGCTCCCTCACAATTGTCTGAGACTTCTTCTGGTGTTGCATGTTGAGCGGTAACTTACTCTCACTCTCAACCACCAAGTATCTAACCTTTTCCTTGCTCCTCAAGGCTTTGCATGCATCTTGTACCTTAAGTGCATACATGTTCTTGGCTAGCACACCAATCTGTTTCATCTTTCCCGCCATCACGAAATTTTCTGGAAAAGAGATGATTTTAAATCAGCGATATCTCCCTCATCCGAACTCCGATTCAGCCGATTTGTTTTTTGAGTTTGGTTATTTTTTCGCAAAGAATCCAAATCTGCTATTTGTTTCTAAGAATTTTGTACAAAAATTTTCAGATATTCTCTGCAAACTCTCAGCCCAAAACTCAAAACTTCAAAATCTCCTCTAGTATATTGTTCTTTGCATTGATCACCTTTGCTCTGATACCATGTAGAATTTTTCTACAAATCATCTAGCTCTGATACCATGGAGAAATTTTTCTACAAAACCTCGCTCCGATACCATGTAGAAATTCCCATTGTAGATCAACAAATTATGTAATAGACTAAAGAAAAATACAAGATCTACTTCTACAACAAAATTTGCGGAAGCTTAATCAAATTGAGCATGATCAATGAGAACACATAGAACTGAGAATGAGAAATCAATTGCACATAACACAGAAGAAATAACCCAAGGAAAGCCTCAACCTAAAACCCCAATTCTGTATTATCATACAAGTGGAAATCTTGTTTAGATTACAAAAAGAATTAACGCACAGGCTGTCCTGCTCTCTCTGCAATCCAACTACTGCTCATAGACAGTCCCTCCTCTGATCTCATGAGTTATTCATGAGAGAGTATTCAATTATCTGAAGTGTAGCAGTTATTTGCAAACATGCATTAACTAACTGAACTCACATTAATTTAAACAAATTGTTTAAATTAATCTAACTAGACTTGACTCAATTAACTGAGCCAACTAATTACAACTCAAAGTAGAACTCATCCTTATCTCTTTAACTGATGGATAAATTCCTCAATTAATAGAGAAACTATTGCATGTCCTCACATAGACTTCATGTTTTATTTTTCACAACTAATTAACTCATGGTGAATTAATTTATTTATTTTCAAACAGCTATTAAGTTCAAAGTCGAATTTTACTTCCTATTTTAGTCTAGGGACTGACTAAAATTTGAATCCATCCCAAACTGCTAAAAATAGAAATTCTATTTTTAACACTTCCATTTCTCATTCCATGTTGCTCAATCTAGCACTGGTACCCAAACTACTATTTATAACAGTGCTATTTTTAGCATTTCTTGTTGTCATTTTCAACAATATGTTAAGTTAAGAACATCATTTATCTTTAATTTTATATGCTAAATTCTATGATCCTTTGTTTGTTTATGTCTATGCAGATCTCCTTTAGAACATCATGGAGAAGCTGTGGAAAGCACTGGAAAGGTCTCTAAAGCATTGAGGAGAAGCCAGTTGTAGAAGGCACTGAAACGACTTCAACAGACACTTTGTTAAATCAGTAAGTGATCCCTCGCATATTACTTGTTTCAATCAGTCATAAGCTAACGAAAGGTGGAAGTTGTTTTCTTATTTGATACTAGATTTTGTTTGAGAGCTAGGGAGATCCATCTTGTCCAAAAGAAGGATTAGTCTGCCTAACAAATTGGCGACCATATTGGGGAACGTCTCTTTCTCCATCATCTCCTTGTTTTGAATTTTGATCCTTTTGTCATAGCCCTCTCTGAGTTTCTGAAAAATATTGAAAGTTTGGATTTTGTGACTTGTTTGGGTTATTTTTTTATTTTTTCTAAGAAATTCCTGAGATGTGCACTTTATCTTTAGGCATAGAGTGTATTTCCGCACACTTAGCTTTTTAGCAATGGTGTATATGGGCACTGGATTGAACTGTTTCCTGCGCACATGATCCAGATTTAAACGGGAACACAACAAATTACAGAGATAACCATAAACACAAAGATGCAGCGGAAATAATACTTCATTTCATTAATGTAAAATACTGAAATATAATTACAAACAGAAATGGAAATAAACCAGCTAAGGCAATGGTAGCTTATCTCTGAGAAGAGATGTGGTGGCTACATGCCTCTGAACTATGTTACAATGAGGCTCAAAGGACTATTTATTATTTAGAAACAATGGAATACCCTAAACATCCAAAAACGTAACCCTAGAAGATGAAACGCCAAACTGTGGGCCCCGTTTGGGTAAATTGGTGCGTCAACTTCCCGGGGTCGTAGCTTTGGCATACGATCTCTGTTTGACGCGCACAATATCTTGTTAGAAAGATCTATCTGAGAACTACAACTTTTGGAAGAGAAAAATCGGTCCATGAACCCATGTTTCTCCCATTTTTCCCAAAAAAACGTCATTTAGGACCTCAAAATGGCTCCAAAAGTTCAGGACCCAAAAAACTGATAAAAATAGTAAACTGTGCTACAATTAAGGAAACTGAAAAACTGAAAGAAACAATGGTGGGGATCCAAGTGGACTTGGAGGGTGGCCACCAATATCCACCTAGATCATTCCTCCCCCCTTAGGAAGCAATTGTCCTCATTGCGTTGAGTTCCTCCATGAGATGAGGAAACTTCTGCTGAACTTGGTCCCTAGTGAGTCGCTTGCCCTGGTAAAGGAGTTGGCCTGCTTTGACAACTCGATATAGTTGGATATGTTTCTTGCAAGTGTGCTTGATTTGTGTCTCCATGATCCGACCAGGCAGCTTGTTCCATGCAATCTGGATTTAACTTTGTGGGTGTGAGCTGTTCTGCAATGTCGGTTGTGTCTAGTAATGGTGGAAAGTATGGTCGAAGGTGGTCCACATTGAACACTGGGTGCAGGCCAAGGAATGGGGGAATGTTGAGCTCAAATGCATTGTCTCCTAGAGCCTTGGTAATGGTGTAAGGACCATATTGGAGTGGTATGAGTTTCCGATAGGCTCCAGTAAGGCATTCCTTTTTACAAATGCAACCAGACTTTGTCGCCCACCTGAAACTTGTGTGGCACCCGATGTTGATCATGTCACTGCTTGTACTTGGCATTTGATTTCTCTAGAATGTCATGGACCTGCTGGCGAATACATTGTATGTGCTCAATGAATCTGTTTGCCTTATCTGTTTTAGACTGGAAATGCGCTGAATCTACGTGAGTAGCTGTAGATGGCATGGCCACATCAATGGGACATAGTGGATGGAATCCCAAGCCCACCTAAAAAGGGTTGTGGCCAGTCGAGCTGTGGACAGCTCGGTTGTAGCTGTGCTGAACATAGGGTAGGCTCTCGTTCCTTGTGCGTGGATTCTTTGAGTTGTACATCCACAGAATGTGTACAATCATCCTGTTGACAACCTCTGTATGGCCACTAGTTTGAGGATGGAAGGTTGTGGACTTAGTGAGTTTGGTGTCCAGCATTGACCAGAGGCTGGACCAAAATGTACTGAGGAACTTGTTGTCCCAATCTGAGATGATAGATTGTGGGATCCCAAAGTGTACCCACACTCGTTCAAAGAAGATTCTAGCAGTGGCTTCTGTTGTGATATTCTTCTTGCAGGCCGCCATAATGGCCATCTTTGAGAACTTGTCGACAACCACAAAAACATAGTCATTTCCATGCTTAGTGGAAGGAAGGCCTGACATGCAATCCATGGAGATGGATTCCCAAGGTCGACACAGGGTAGGCAGCAGGGTATAGGGGCCTTACTTCTTGATGGTTGGTTTGGCAATGGCAGACAGTGCATGACCTGATGTACTTCCCAGCATCCTATAGAAGATTCAGCCAATAGAAATACTTTTGTAGTATTGCCACCATTTTCGCAACCCCGAAATGCCCGACAGCCCGACTGTAGTGTGCTTCCCAAATAATCTTGGCACACTCACTTGAAGGAACACAAAGGTGACCCAGGTGGCATAACAAGGCATCATGGAGGTGAAAATTTGGAACCTGCTAACCCTCCAAGAGTGTTTAGTATGTGTAGCCGAATTCTAGGTCACTTTTGTAGAGAAGTGGCTAATCAAAAGTCTCATGCCCACAAGAGTTGAGCACGGTGGTTAATGCCATGATCGGTGGTCGAATGGGGCAATCTGCAACATTATTGGTGTTTCCCTTCTTATACTTGATATTTAGATGGCACTGTTGCAGGTATGTGGACCACTTCTGATGGCGATCATTCTGCAATTCCCCTTGGGTTTGTATGAATTACAGGGGTAGGTAGTCTATGTGGATGACTGTTTCCTTCCCCAAAATGTAATGCTTCCATTGTCAGCAGGCCTGCACAATGGAATACATGTCTTTGTCATAAGTGGGATACTTCTAGACTGTGTCTGAAAGTGTCACACTGTGATATGCCACTAGATGCCCATGTTGAGTAAGGACTGCCCCAATAGCATAGTCAGAGGGATCTGTCTTGACCTCAAATGGTTGTTGCAAGTCTGGTAATGCGAGCACTAGTGCCGAGAAGAGGTGATCTTTCAACTCTGTGAATTCCTTCTGTTGAGATTCTGACCAAAAGAATTTTTCTTTCACTCCTCTCTTGGTGACTTACTCAAGGGCCAAGTGATATGAGAAAATCCCAACACAAACCTACAGTAGAATTTGGTAAGACCTAGAAAGTTAGAGCTTTGTGAGAGTGGTTGGAGATGGCCAATCCCGAATAACTTGACCTTCGGCTGGATCCACATGCACCCCTTGTTCATAAATAATGTATCCCAGATACTAAACCTGGTTCATGCCAAAAGTGCATTTCTCCAAATTGGCACATAACTCGTGTTGTCGCAGTGTTTGGAAAACCTGTCGGATGTGGTGGAGGTGCTCTTCCCAACTCTGGCTGAAAATCAGGATGTCATCCAAGTATACCACTACAGTTGGTGAATGGCCACAATATGTCATCGATTAGCCTCATGAAGGTTGCAGGAGCATTCATCAATCCAAAAGGAATAACCAACCATTCGAAAAGACCCTCCTTGGCTTTGAAGGCAGTCTTCCACACATCAGAGGGTTTGATTGGTACCTGATGATATCCTGACTTCAAATCGATCTTGCTGAAATATTTTCCCGCTTCAGTTGGTCTACGAGGTCATCAATCCATGGGATCGAGTAACAATTACGGACTGTGATCTTGTTCATCGTTTGATAGTCAATACAGAGTCTCCAAGTCCCATCCTTCTTCTGTACCAACATGATCGGGCTCCCACAAGGCAATGAACTTGAATGGATGTGACCTTGCTGCAACAGCTCCTAAATCTGCCTGTTGATTTCATCGTTCTCCAGAACGGAGCGTCGATAGATTGGCCTATTGGGTAGCGGCACACCTGGGTTCAGATCGATTGAGTTCTTGACCTGACAGTGTAGAGGAACCCCTACGAGGGAGGTGAAGGTGTCCTCATACTCCTTCACGACCTTTTCCATTTGTAGTTTTCATGCAGAGGGGCCCTGTCTAGAGGTTGTGGCCAATGTCTTCTTCTTTCCATAAGGGCGTATAATTAGGAAAAAAAATTCCCGGTTTTGGAAATGAGCTTACTGCATTGTTTTGCAGTAACCAAAGAGATGGTGCTACCTGTGGTATCCTATACAACTTATTTCCTAAAGTAACAATAATAGTAGAGGGCCTTGATTCATACATACCATGTCGCTTCCACAAGTATGGTTATCCTAATAATACATCACAAACTTCAAGGGGAGAAATGTCACACAATACCTCATCCATGAAGGGCTTGATGTTGTATGGAAGGTGACACTGTTGGCTCACGCGAAGATCCTATCCTTGGTGAAGCCACCCGATGGTGTACAGTTGTGGATGTCCTGTGGTCAGTAAGCCCAGCCGCTTCATGACCTCTATCGAAATGAGGTTATTTTGGCTCTCACTGTCGACAATGAACTGAAGTGGGGAGCCCTTTACCCACATCTAGGAGTGGAAGAGACGCTCCTCCTCCTCTCTATCTTCGAGTTCCTCCTTCTGGATCTTCATGGTGGAAATAGTGGAGTTAGGCTCTGCATCGATAATCTGCTTCCCTTTGTCATTCCCCTTGTCGGGTTCTGACTCAGAGTTGGAACATGCATCTAATTCTAAAACCTTTATCTCAGCCACCAGTGACTTCTTGGCGCGACACTCACTTGTGTTATGAGTGGAGCTCTTATAGAACTCACACCACTTTATCGTGTCCTTTTTCGGCTTCGCGACGTTGTTCTTTGCTTGCATCTTTGGCGGGATGTCTTGGGCCACCCCGCCTTGGCTTTGTCCTTTGTTCTACTGTATGGGGGCACCTTTCCCTTGCTTTAGATTCGCAGATCCAAAGTCTCACTTCTTCTGTTTAAACTTTTGCTCGACCTTGATGGTATATCAGTATGTCATGTTGAGCGAGGAGATGTTCAGGAATTCTATTTCTTCCTAGATGTACTTGTGCAGGTAGCCATGGTATTTGAGTACCAAATGATGCTCTGAATCCTTGATACCCAACATTGTGTGAAGGGTATGGAAAATATTGGTAAACTCCGGCATGTCTTGGTCCCTTCCCTGCCGCAGCGTGGTCCACCTTATGTATTGATCCTCATAGCTTCCGATAGTGTAGTACTTCTCCTTGATGGCATCCCGGAATGAATTCCAAGTGGGTAAGGCTGAAAATAGTGAACTTGTACTTTCATCCTTCTGTTGGCAATAGGTTTCCCACCAATCCTTGACGTGGGGGGCTGCTTTGAGAAGAGCAAAAATAATATTTTCTTGACTGGAAAAATCATGAACAGAAAAATAACCCTCTAGCAGATTTAACCATTTATCAACGGCATCTGCATCTATCTGACCCTCGAATATGGGGATTTCAAAATTAACTTGTACCTTCAATGGGTGGCATTTCCAAAGTAGTTGTTGGAACCTGATGCGTCACCCCTGGGTAGTCGCTGAAGGATCTAGGCAAATTTGTCCATCATCACATTACTTTGTCACTCGAGGGCTTATTCGAGCAAGATTTTGATAGGATCTCCTACCCCCTCGTCTTTCTTTTCATCCTCCATGGGAGGCCATCGAGATTTGCGAGGCTGGTCTTGCAAATGTTCGACCAGTTTAAGCCCTAACTCCTTATAGCCCGACCTCATTGGGGACATGCAAAGAAAAAACAGAGAAAAAGCAAACCGCTCTGATACCATTGATCTAGATTTAAAAGGAACCAACAAATTACAAAGATAACCATAAACACAAAGATGCAGGGGAAATAATACTTCATTTCATTAATGTAAAATATTGAAATATGCTTATAAACAGAAATGGAAATAAACCGGCTAGGGCGATGGTAGCTTATCTCTGAGAAGAGATGTGGCGGCTACATGCCTTTGAGTTGTGTTACAATGAGGCTCAAAGGCCTATTTATTGTTGAGAAACAATGGAAGACCCTAAACATCCGAACACCTAACCCTAGAAGATGAAACGCCAAACTATGGGCCTCGTTTGAGTAAATTGGTGCATCAACTTCCTAGGGTCGTAACTTTGGCATACGATCTCTGTTTGACACACACAATATCTTGTTAGAAAGATCTATCTGAGAACTACAACTTTGGGAAGAGAAATATTGGGCCATTGACCCATGTTGCTCCCAAGTTTCCCAAAAAACGTCGTTTAGGGCCTCAAAACGACTCTGGAAGTTGAGGACCGAGAAACTGCTAAAAATAGTAAACTGTGCTACAATTAAGGAAACTAAAAAGCTGAAAGAAACAATGGTGGGGGTCCAAGTGGACTTGGCGGGTGGCCACCAATATCCACCTGGATCAGCACATATATGAAACTTTTGAAAAAATGAGTTTTTCGTTCACTAAGTCTAGGAATTTTGTGTTTTATGCTTGACTACATTTGTTTACATCTCCAGAAAGTCTTTGTTAGTTCAGTTGAGTGTTGTGACAGAGTTTTCTTGAAAATTTCTTATTTTCACAAATTAGGGTAAAAGCTTCATCTGGTGTGTTGTAAATATATCAAAAGAAGGATCAGTTGGTCTTGGTTTTTTGTCTTCCTGACTTTCTTCTTTCAAAAAGATCAGATCTTGTGTTTATTTTAATTATTTTTGAAAGATTATTTCCTTAATGAAGAGCAATGATTTTCAAGAATGAGTATTTTTTATGAAAGTGCTTCTTATGTTCAACTTGAAATGAAAAGCCATTTTTTCTTTCAGTATTAAAGTTTTTCAGAATTGTACTCTCGACATCATTAAATTCACATCATTCATTGGGAAAAAATCATTTTGAGTTTTTAATTGGTTTTCTCATGCATTTTCAAATTTTTTATTTATTGTATGTTAAAGGAAAGTTTCATGATTTTTGAGTTATTGGATGTTAAAGGAAATTTTCATGATTTTTGGGTCATTTGAAACTGAATATTTGCATTCATGAAAAAGGATATAATGGGAAATTAAGAGTTTTTGCATTTTCTTTGAAAAATTGAAATGACTCTCTCCTTAATTGAGTTAGAAATTCATTAAAAAGAAAAGATGAAAATTTCATGTTCAATTGCATTAAGGTTTTGCATCAAGTCATAACACCAGTAGTTTCACATCCATTTACCCTTTGGTTAAGTAAAAACTTTAAAAAATAGCGCTAATAAAATCAATTTATAAATTGTTATTATCCTAGGGATCTTTTCTACCTACATTAGATCAAGTTGTAGGGATTTGGAATAGGGAAGTGAGTTAACTTTCCAAAGTTGCAAACAAATAATAGAATCTTGTGACAGGGACTAAATCCATTTACTCAAGTTTTTCTCTGGGAATCTCCCCTTACAAAGGATTTAAGCACAAGATCATGTCGAACACATTAGAGTTATCGACCCCACTTCATTGGTTACAATAGAGTGATTTATACATATTAAAAATGGTGTTGAAAGGTACTTGGGAGTAACTTGGAAGTAAACCTCAGATTAACCATGTTGAGGAACTTTCAAGGGGATTGAGCTTTGTTACTCTACTATTGCGTGTACATCTGATCTGCCACAATAGATCTCCACAACTTCACTATTATAATCGAAATAAAAGCCCTATATGCAATTCAAATAATTGTTTTTTATTTTCTTCTCTTTTAATGTTTCAAATGTAATGAAACATATGAATGAAACTTGATCGATGACGAAAATAAATCACACGTACTTTAACTGTAATGTAAAAGTTACTTTTCAAATTCAACAACCAATCTATGCATACAAACCCGAATTAACAAGAAGAAAGAAAGAATGAAACAAAATCTTATCAAAAAGACGATGACACTCAGAGGTGATTAACACTTATACACAGTTCAACCCCTCGACGATTGAGGGGGAATTATTTTTTTAAAAGTGAAAGCAAAAACAGACAATTTTACACAAGGGATGAGCTTTACAGAGACAATGACAAACTCAAAGACACAAGAAAACTTTTTTAACCAAAGAAGATCAAAGAGCAAGGCAAGAAATTCATTTTTTTTTCATTCTAAAAGATCATCGAAGGTGCAATAGGGATACCAGTGCATTGTAGTGCAGGTGCAGCACAAGAGAAAGTGCACTGCAGTGCAGAACAAGCACCAGTGCTTCCAGTGCAGGTACAAAGAAGGAGGGAGTGTGCTAAAGCGCTATGTCTCCATATCAGGGGTGCGCTGAGGCCATTTCGACTAACATGACCAAAAAAACCAAAGAAAGCTCAAAGAAGTTATGTTGCTAAGGTCAATTAGTGTCCGAGTGAATCAATCAAGGTCACTTGAAGAGGTGAAAAGGATGCTAAGTTCAAGAAAACCACTAAGGGGAGAATCATTCCCTAGTGGAGTCACCAATTGTTATGTAGAATTTTCATGATTGCGAACAAAGGTGAATTCCCAAGGTCTAGTGGTATGAGCTAGAGCTAGAACAACAGAAGACAAAAAACATGAGATTTTCCTTAGTGTGATTATAGAATTGGAAAGAAGACTACCTGGAATCATAAGCAAGCCTCTCTTTCCTCCTCGCTTGTCAGCTCCAAGTGCTATAATTTTAACTTCCGCGCACAACTAAAACAATCAAAGGATCAACAACATCCATGTAACATAATCTAAAATATTTATTCAATGAATCAACATGGCACTGAAATGCATGAGTGCAAACATAACACAACAAATATAGGAAAACGAGATACTCTTTATATTAACAAATATAGGAGATAGTTTACAACCATAAATAGAAGTTGACTTTGCAGATGTCCCCCCAAGTTGATTTGTCCTTCCTTGTCACAAATCACACCTCAACATCAACCCTAATTCATGAATATGGTTATTCCTTTAGGCTCAAAGAAACAACATGAGGGTACAATCAATCTCCAAAAGCCAACCCAAACCTTATGGGAGGTAGTGAATTTATAGGATGAATGTGGTAGTTTAGGATTTATCATTAGGGGCTTGAGATCCACTTAAGAGGGGGGAGATGAGCCCAAGGGATAAGAGATAAGGTCTCCAAGATAAGATCAGATAGGAATTTGAGCTTTTTATCCGTGGTAAGTAGTTAAAACTACTTTGGCATCTTCTAGAAGAGGAAGCTTCGAAAATATTTTTTATTTTTCCAGAAATTCTAAAATCAACACGCTTGCAAAAGGGAGAAACGTGTGTTGATCAACACAAGTGGACAAGCATGCAACATGCATTGAACGTAGGCGGCTAAAGAGACAAGGTGTGTTGGGGCTAAAAACAATGTTTTTGAGCAATTTATCCTGAAACTCATACTTTTTGGAGAGGTCATGCTTAGGAATTTGTGAAGGGATGATGAAAAAGTGTTCATGGATATTGATTTATCTGGTTTGCAGGCCTATTGACTACATGTGACAAAATGGCCTGGAACACATAGTACCCTGCAAATACTTGAATATTATTTTAACAACATTCATATGAGAAGGTAATGATGAACATTGAAACAATTGTTCCATATGCTAAAGTGAACACCATTTGAACAATTATTTTTATTGCTACATCTTTATATTAAATTCATGAAATGGATGTCAAGAGTGATATTTATGAATTATTATATTTGTAGGTATATTTACATGATGAAATCACCTCGTTTAATCACTTCCAAAAATTCATGTTTAGAATGCAAGTTAAGCAAGTCTTGGTATGGCCTTTAATATGTTCTTAAGTTTTGGTATGAGGAAAATTATACTCATTTCTTGAAAAGTAGTTTTAGGTGATGCATATCTTATCCAAATGTATATTTGTAATTCCTCAAATATGATGTACTCATAGTTGTTTTTTTGTGGACTATTTGATTTTCATGAGAAGTAAGATTTTACTAATCCCTGAATTGAATAATGATCTAAAGAATAACTTTGAAATTATAGACATAGACCTTTTACATTGCTTTTTTAGTCTTTAGATGTAACATTCTAGCATATTGTTAATGGAATTTTCCTTCCTCAACTTATTAAGGTTGTAGATATCCTTGCTCAAATTAAAATTAGTGATTGTAAGCCTTCAATGACACCATTTCAATCAAGGTTTCTTTGAAAATCACCTCAGTTGATGTGATTAAAAACTTGTTTGTAATTTGAATTATTTGACTAATGCAAAGCATGATACATACTTTGTTATTGGTATGGTTTTGAACTTAATATAGAACCCTCATGAAAACCATTGGAAAGAAACAAAAAGATTCTCTAATATCTTGAAGGAACTATACATTATGATGCTTTTTAACACTAATAAAACTCCTTTTACAATTTAGTTGGTTACACTTAATTTGATTGGGAAAAATGTTGATCTACTGTAAGATAAATATTTTAATTTGGTTTAGACTCAATTCCTTGGTCCAGTGAGAATATGAGAACCATTTTTCATTCCTCTTACAAAGGAGAGTACAAGGAATCTAAGGAAACATCTAAAGAAATTATGTGAATCTAATATGTTCTTATTTAGCTTGGATTGGTTTAGAATACACTAAATTAAGATGTGATAATCATAAATTTACTCATCTTTCATGCACTCCATTATACCACCTCAAAACCAAACAAAATTGTCTTAACAAACACTATATTTGGAAACTAGTTGTTGATGGTGTTATTACTTTGGAGTATTGTCGTGTTGGAAAACAAGTTGTAAATATCTTTACCAATTCCATGAAAAAGGAAAAAAAAATCATATTCCAAATTTATTGGGAAAGTGGGTGATCCGAATTGGATCATTATATTGTTTTTCATCCATCTCGATGCATTTGGAGTGGAAAAAGTGGAGGAATCAGCTCACGGGACCGATTTTACCGGCGAGACCCAGTCTGGCGAAACGGGGTCTGAAACCTTCCAGGATCATTTTGAGGCATCTAACAATGTTTTCATGCTATTATATACATAGCAATATTTCCAACGGTGTAAGAATTGTGTCAATCAGAGTCTCTATGCAAAAGTTATGTCACTCATAAGTTGACCTTCCTATTTTCACACCTATAGTTCAGGAAGATGTCACGTCAGCCCCCATTATTCATGGAAAAGGGGCTAGCCACATGTTTGTGATGTAAAATACTCTAGAAGACTCTTTTTTGTAACTCTATTTAAGAGTTGACGTAGTCAAACTTAACCACTAGTAGGCTATCGGGTTGTGTTATAACCAGGCCACTAGGAGGAAGAGGCATTCCATTCTTTCAAGAGCATTTTGTTTCATCGCTGAGAAAAGATAGCTAGGAGAGATAGGAGGTAGAGCACACAGAGAGGGCATGTGCATTGTAGCATCCCACAGGCCACATGCATTACTTCTTTGTATCTGCATCCATATTTCTAGATAGAGAAAGAGAATGAAACGACCTCACCTTCCAACTAGGTTTTCTCCCGAAAGGGTTTCCCAGAGAGCATATCTTGTGTATTATGTGTGTGTGATCTTATTTTTCATTCTCTAATTTTCGGCTTGATTTAATTTTAAATGCATGCACTAATTATAGTGAATTTTACAGATCTAGAAATTAAATAAGACTATAATAGTGTAGAATCTTAGATTTTTAATATAATATTATTAGATTTGTTGTGACGAACTATCCAATGGAATAACCACGACAGTTTACGAATGAGTGGGAAGTTTTCATATTAGTAATTTTGATGTCTTCCTTCAAATATGTTTCTTATAAGGTGTGTAATGATTATTCAATGGCCACATTTGTGGTTGTACGACTTATCATTATGATTATTATCAAAAGAGTGTTGTGAGATTTGCATTATTTTTATTATTTTTTATTAACTCACTAAGAATAATAGGCTAAATCATAAAAGTGAAGTTATCTCACTTTCATAATTGAATTTTATTTGACTATGTCTCAAACACATAACCAGAAGTGTTGGAGGTTTAATGGTGATACGTGAAAGAATCTAAGAATGCTATTTAAACTCCATATTTGTGAGTGCATTTATACATTGAAATTTCTAATGATAATTTCTTTGTTTAATCTGTGAGAGAGATGGAGTGAATTTTGAAACAATTGATTGAGCCGAGAGGCTTATTCTACATCCCAGTATGATCTGTAACCTTGTCTGTTCATCATCAAAGTTGAAAATTTTCTCACGGCGGCCCAAATATTAAAAAAAAAAAGATAACTATACAAAATATTTAAATAATGTCGGTTCATAAAAAAATTTGCATGTGAATAAATTGGATCCCTCTTGGCTCATGTTAAATCTGTATTTAAGATGGATCTATGTTGGTTTAGTTGTCCAATTGAAGAACACTTGCATTCTCTCTCAGAGAGGGATCAACACTCTTTGAGCTTGCTCCACATTTTTTTTCCCAATTTTTCGTTTTGAGTATGTACTAGTTTTCGCCCTCCTCTTCCAAAATATGATCTATCTTGTAAAATCAACTGCATTAGATCACATAGACCTCCAGATCTAGAACTTGAATAAAAATCATATAGAAAGAAAATTTATGAAACACATTCGAAATCTACAATCGACATAAAGAAATCCATTACCTGCGATGAAAACCTAACAAATCATAATAATTATAGATGTCCATAACCTACAATGAAAACCCAACAAAGCATAAGAACTAGAATTTGCACCAAAAGGTGCAAAGATATGCCAATATTTTGTTTGGATATTTTTACCCTTTGAATAAAATTGTTGTACTTACCTCACAAGTTTGGGCTTGCAACCAAGTCTAGCTTGGGTATTCTCATCCATAATGAGTCATTTCCAAGTAGCTTGGGGCTTTAAGCATAGCTCGACTTGCACCCAATGTAGGTTGGGTAACCTCTTACCCACGGAAGGGTTACGAATATTATAGCATGGAATTACACTAAAACTTCATTAGTGATTTATCTATCAAAAGTGTTCAATGTACAAACCCTCCCAATCATGGCGAGAATATGGAAACTCACCACCCACATGACAATGAGAATATGGGGGCCTCATAAGCAACCTACAATTGAGCTAAAATGTTCTGCACTGCTCTAGTATTGTGGGGATGTGAACATTTCGCGCACATAACAAAATACATTCGGATTTTGCCAAAAAAAATGAAAATTTCCAAAAAAAACTAGTAGCAGATGCAGAAGTTACCATTTAAAGAAACAACATCCCCTTTATACCCAAAAATGGCCTTAAAATTTAGTAGCATCTACCTGTGAGAGTAATGAAAAAAAATCATTTATTGGGAATGTTGAACAAATTGCAGGGATTCATGTACAAAAGAGAGAGAGGGAGAGATATTGAAAAATTCAATTAAATTTGGCCTTCCAATATATTGAAAAAACATATACAATGACCAATCCTACTTAAGTAGACTTGTATATTCCCTTTTTTTTTCTCTCTATGCACCACGCCATATAATTTTTCAAGTGCAAGAAATGAACCCATAGCACCCACCAATTTGATAATGTTTTCTGTGAGAGAAATCAAACAGAATGAGAATGTACTTGCAAATTGTTTACAATTGATCAACGATTTGAAATGTCTATAAAAATATGGAATTGCAAATGCACTAGGTTGATGTGCTTATTCGTAGAGGATATCTCTATTGAGTATCTCTTGTATAACCATCAGGGCTTAACATAAACATAAATAGGGAAAAATTGGTCTTGGAGGAAAAAAGATTTGAAGAGAACGGGATGAGGCCACAAAGAATCTTAGAAGAATTTAGGAAATACTCTTCCAATATGAATGAAATCCATTTTTTTTTGCTGTCTATAGGTGTTTCACAACTGAATGTGTGAATGACATGGTAATGGTTGTAGAGGAAGACTGCATATTTCTATCTAGAGGTTGTAATAATGCTTCGTTGAATTTTCCAGGCCTTGCCGGCTTGGGAAAATAGTTTCCTTCAATTTGACACCATTCTTGTAAATCTTTAACATGGGTACAATAAATGCTTTCAGGCGTTGTGAAAATCATCTTCCTTTTTTCTTTTTCTTTTTTTTCTTTTTTTTTCAGTGTGCACCTTCAACAATTAAATGTCCATGTTAGAGAAAGTTGAACAATCTATAAGTTTATCTCAAATGCATCTCTAGGTAACCAACAATTCAGTACAACTCTATTTGTTTTCAGTGTCCACCTTCATCAAATAAACACAAGTTCATGTTAGAGAAAGTTAAAAAATGTTCATTTTTCTCTCAAATGCATCAGAAAATAATAATATTAATTCAATTTTAAAATTATATTATACATCAATTTCCAAAAAACAAATATCCATCTTTGTCCTTTAGCATAAATCCCAAGCTCATCTTATGTATGAAATTTGACCCACAATATGATGTAAAACATGAATGCCTCTAAAATATGTACAAAATTTCTACATGTCATCATCGTTCAACTACACCAGCCCTTACTCCTTGTGAGATGATACACAATCTAATCTAAAACTTCAATGCTTGTAACATATCTACAAAAATTCAGCATTAGTCATCATCGATCACTTATATTAGTCCTTACCGGATTCTTCTGCCTATGGGTACCTTCAAGAAGTCAACAGAATGGTATCTTCCACATAGCTTATCGAAAAAGGGAGAAATCTTCTTGCATTGGTCATTTGATATTGTGTTGAAATGGACTACTGCTAGGCCCGCATATCCATACACATATAAAGCAAGTTATTTGAGGAGTTTTTCATCTCGTGCTATGGGAAAACATGAAACCTTAAAATGGGATAACAAGCAAATATAGCATAAATGTCTCACATGAATGCATTACCAACCAAGTGAATTAATAACATCGTTGAATTGATCATCACTGGAAACGACCTCTACTTCCCCTCGAAACTTGATAGCCTAAATCTCTTCTCCACTAGATATTTTGAGTTGTACTTACAGCAAAGCATTTTGAATAATTGGGGGAATTTACATGTCTTCTATTAATCATTTCAAGGGCTAATAATAAAATGACATGAAGAATATGTCTTTCCCTTTTCATTATATATTGCAAAGGGATAAAATATTAATTATGAAGACCAGCCATAGCAACAAAATTCTACAGGGGGTTCCATCTAGGGAGCAAGACATACCATGGCACAACTCCTCTGGCAAAACATCTATCAAGAGCTTCCTTTCTTCAACATCAAAAGTTAAGACAAATATCAAGATTTTAATTCTAGCATAAGACATTTCGTCCTCCTATTTGCAAGAGATAGTAGTAGCACCAGGATGTCTTGAGGCACCCTCTTGAGTTTCCTCACACATGATATTTCTCTTCTTGGTCTTAGGATTACATCCTCTAAATAGAAATATGATTCCTATATCGTCGTTACAATTTTATATGCTTAGGCTTTAGACCTTAGATCTTAAATTATATTTCATTTTATCTTGCTTTATAGATGTGGCCCTTGTACTCTCGTTTCATATTGACTCATATTACTCGGCAATCCCATTGACCATTTAATGGTCATTCATTGGACAATAATAAACTTAACTTATATTATGTTCTCTTGTTGATGCCATGGATTGTTATGACGCCAAGAAAATTTCATCCCCTTTAAATGCATTACTTTGAAGAAATAACAAGGACTTTCAAGTAAATCAATATCCCAACCATTCATTACAAGCATAAGCAAAAGATTCCATTACCTAGTACATATTTGTTTTTCTCATTTAGAAAATGAGTTTCCAGAAATATTTGAAAAAGATGATTCATGCAATACAATTATCTATTTTTGGCATTGTATTATGGTCACATATACCGTAAAATACACTACAACTTCAATATTGTATCCTCTTTGCAGAAATTATTTTAAAATATTAGGAATCTGACAAGATACCAAAGTCAGTAAAAATCTTCGTGAAGTGACATTAGAAGTCAAGCTAAAGCCATATGTTTACAATCATAATTAATTAGGCAGTCCCGTGGCTATACATAAGCACTCTGGTCGCATTGAGAACAATATGTTATTCAACAACCATTAGGACTCGCAAAATATGCAGCCTTCAGGAAAAACGATTGGTTTTGGTGGAATAGGTGAACATTAGTCTATAAAACAAGTCATAATCCTCTATTAGAAATGGGTATACAGATTTATAATTTTATACGACCCCAATATTTTGCTAATAATATAACCTTATTTGAAGGAGTTGCATGTTTCCAAGCTAAATAGTGAACACTGGAATAGATATCATCAAAGTATCCATTTCATTTGGAAGGTCATTAATGTCTTTAAATATTGCAGCCAATAGTGAAATTTTGTGACCTTCATTGAATATTTACAAATAGTTGCATTGTAGGGCATTATTGGAAACTCGGGAAATTCTACCATTGTAAATTGGCACAGCCAACTGAATGAATGTCGATCTTATTCAGTTGAAAACATATATAAGTCTTGATCTTGAAATGTGATTTGAGCATTCATATTGAGTTATGTTGATCAACACTATAGGAAAGAAGGCAAAGTGGCAGAAATCTGGTATCATGGTCTAAGTTTTCAAATGTTGAAAGCATAGCTCTTTACATGCTTTGGCCTAACCATTCAAGTAATCTAAAAAAAGTATCATGACTAAAAACTTTAAGATACATCAAACCAATGATGACATAATCATAATTCAATGAAGTGTTATATAAGCAAAACACTCAAAATCGAGATTTGAAGAATTCCCAATAGGATTGAAACTAAGTTATCACATTTCTTATGTAAAGGATATGATCATGGTCAACATGCATAAATATGTAACCAGCATTGCTAAAGGCATATAAAGTTCATCACACATACTAGTATAATAATATTAATGTAGATAAAAAAGGAAGAGCCACCAAAAGCTATGCTTTAATTATTACTATTGTCACCATTGTTGGTATACATATATCCAAGCACTAAAAAGGAAAACAAGAATTCATTTTCTTATGTTTCTTTGAATGATCATTGGTGCAATCAAAAAAATCTAGTATAAAATGCATTGTTTTTGTCAGAGCTCTTGAGCTTACCCGTCGTCCAGCACCAAACGAATTTGGAGTAGTAGAACCAGGAGTCCCAAGCACTGACTAGACACAATATTGTGGACCAAAAAATGATGGAATGGAAACTTCAGCTTTTGTAACCACCCAATACAAGTGTTCATTCAGTGAAAAATTAAACTATAAATCACAAATGATCTCAAGAGGAAGGTTGAAGGGTAAAACATGATTTTATATGCAAATAACTACATTTAATCACAAACAAAAATCAAACCTCTACCCAGCAAACAAAGCCACTACTCTTGGCTATAATAGTCTAATTTTATGACATCTAAATAAATATAAATTCTCTTAGAGCATAGACCTAGGAAGAAAAATGTTGTTGATATTGTAGTAGAAGACGTTGAGTAGTACTCATCACTGCCAAAAATTATGTATAGGATTTGGCATGAGATAAGATGAAAAAAATCAAAGAGAAAACTCACCGGTCATTCTTGATGTTAATAATTCATAGATAAGTGAAACCATTGGTAATTGTAAAATAGAATAATATTGTTTTCTCAACTGTTAATATTGTTGTGCCCTTAAAGCGATCCTTGATAGCCATCTATTGAATGATGAATCCACTTACATGGTAATGCTATTATGTACCATAGATCAGAAGATTAAATGGTAATACCTATTTGGAATATTAGAATTTCCATACAATGTAGTCTCAGCTTCTGCTACTAAATGCCATGAAAAAATTCTATTCACATTTGTACCTGGAAGCACGAGGTCGTATCTGTCAGCAACCATCACAGAATTACTTTTGTATACATAATTAGGAAAATATCATTATGCAGAAGCATGACTTCTTAGTCTATTATAACAAGTCAACCAAAGATGTTACAACAAACTCTTCCATACTGAAACCAGGAAAACAACTTTTATTTATTGGGAAAATGGGTGTACCAGGAGGTACTGGTTGGGGTTTTGCTTTTGCATTTTCCTATCCTATTCCAGACACTTTCTCTGCATAACCATAAAAGTGTCCACTTGGCGGGCCTGTCTTAAGAACATATTATCAAACAACAATCAAATCATATTTGTTTTGACTTACACTTCCATAATAGACATGTCAAGTGCAGATGAACCTTCAGACTTACATGGTAAAATATAGTGTTTATAGTATCTTGGGCTACTAATTACCAGTTATTGTTGCTTCATGCCCTCCTTATCATTATACTCTTGATAAGTGCAAAGCCTCTAACATTAGAAAAAAATGTCACATGGGTGAATGTCTCAACATGTTTAGATAATTTATATGTGATTCAAGCACAAAAGAGAACAAAAGAAATTTTACAACATCATGGTCAAATGTGTTGAAATTTGATCTAACTAACCAGCCTGCTCAAAGTTTTTGGTTGAGTGTAGCTACCAAAAAACTGTATATTGTACACAAAAATACACGATCAAGGCAACCTATCTTAAGTTCTGAATTTGACAGTTCTATTGTTTGTTGACTAAGGAGGTCCTTAAGCTTGTAAGCAATAATGCCTAGATGATCAAAAACATTAACCAAAGCCTTTACTACATAATCTTTCAAATTTTCCAAAACAATACATAGAGGAAAGATGAACCTCTGTTAAAACATGTGGTCATAAAAGAAAATGAGGAATATTATTTAACTAACTCAGATCTACATGTTGGTATCCTAGCGACCATAAATGCAAGTAAATATGTCATCTATATCAGTTATCCAGTGCAAATCCATTAAACTTAGGGTTGCTTATAAGGAAATTTTTGAATTTCATATGAAAATGATAAGTTTATCATAACTAGAGCTTAGCAAAATCATTCATAGTAAAGCTATGAGTATTTCAACTTTAAAGTGATTGTTGAGGTACACTCAAGGAAATGCAGCTCATGTCAAGTTCAAGCATAGAATCCCTATAAAAGTGGACATACTTTCTCAATC
This sequence comes from Pinus taeda, assembly GCA_000404065.3. NCBI lineage: Eukaryota > Viridiplantae > Streptophyta > Pinopsida > Pinales > Pinaceae > Pinus > Pinus taeda. The sequence goes on along the minus strand of APFE031397768.1, from coordinate 2,311 downwards.
TACTCTAAATTCTCAAAAATTTTGAACAAGAAGTTGAGATTGTTAAAAAAAATTGCCTTTTTCTCTCCTCTCTCAGTTCTTCAAAATTAAAGTGAAGTAAATTGTGAAAATGCACTACTAGTTGGAACATCAGTGTTGTGCTTTCCTAAGAACTGATGGTGGTTGTAATTTTTCCATGGTACACCTAATCTCAAAGAAACTGTGCCACAATCTACCCAGTTTCCTGACATCCCAGGGAGGCAACCAACAAATTTACATTCTATTTCACAAGAGACTTGCAATAAGAATCTAGGATCAAGTGGCTTGTTAATCAAGAATGATCTACAATATCCCAACATTCCAACATATTGGAGCATTTGATCTCCCTATCGAAGATTCTTTGGTTTGTAACTTCATCTTATAGTTGATATCATGTCATCCTTTCATAAAAAAATTCCAACCAAATTAACCTTTCAAATAATTTTATTGAACATACCCAAGATGAAGAAAATCTTGGAGTGATAGTTCTTCACATTAATTACTATATGTTTGACTTTTCTCTGAGAAAAAATATTGAATTATAACTTACTAGTTAAATAAGAGTTCACATCAAATTTTTTGACTCAGATATTGGCCTTTAGTGATTTTGTTTCATCAATTTTATAGTTGGAAAAAGCTAGCAAGATGAACCCAAGTCGGTACAAGAATCTTTTTTGCGGAAGCACAGGAAAAGCATTGTTTGATTAAAGCCATCAATAAAATGCTCATGACTATGTTGAATCTAAATACATCGTATTTTTCTATTCTTAATCAGTTATTTTCCAAGACCATTGATACAATCCTATCAACTCAGATGCAACTGAAAGACATAATCATTATCCAACCATGCACAGAAGGCTACAATAACAAAGAAAGTGTAAGAAGGCATACCTCTGTTTTGTTCATTATGAAGCTATGACATTTCATAATACTATACTATAGAATAAATTTGTGGCCTTAAATTCTTGACTTCCTACAATTGGTGACAAATCAAACCATCAAAAAATTGAGAAAACCCTTTCGCCATTAGACAGTTTCACTTCCAAATATTTGTAGGATGATCTGTTCCTTATTTGTTCCAACATCATGAAAAACGTAAAGATAAGATGAAATGTATTTTCTGAAAAATGGTTTTCAATTTTTTTAAGTTAATAAAAAATTGCAAATGGAGAAACGAAGAAAAATGCAAATATCTAAAACAAGTTACAACAAAGAAATGAAATGTAATTATACAGTCACTACATCTTATGCTGGAATAGACAGCAGAAGGCGAGTTGAGTGTTGCCCCTCATGCTTGCAGCCTTAATATCAATTCATCTCTTTAGTTCAAGAGTTCATGTTATGCTCTTTAACCTACAAGACAATACCAGAATACCAAATATGCGAAGCAATATACCCAGAACATAGAATAGCGAGTAAAAAGAGCAAGTATTCTATTATTCAGAAAACAATGTTCACTTGCCTCTTCGAGGGGGTAGCCTCCAATAGAGCAGAGCTTGATGACAAAATAAGACACAATGCTCCTCACAGGGAGTCTCTATCCTTTATATATGACTCATACATGCAATACCATGGATCAATACCATGGGTTTTATTAATACCA
>APFE031397764.1:0-40553 GCA_000404065.3 Pinus taeda | reverse complement strand
CTTTCCTAGGCAAAGACATAGTGAAATTAGTGAAGGAATCCAGGTGTACCAAAAGAATGCACCCAACCCTGAATTCCACATCTCTGGCCTTGATCCTAAGGACAAAGCATTCGGAAGAACCACAAGGGTTCAAACCAATAGCACTCTGTAATGTCATATACAAAATCATGGCTACGATTATGGTGAACCGTTTAAAACCTATACTACCTGGGTTGATATCTCAGGAACAAACAGGGTTTGTCAAAGATAAACAAATAACAGATGGCATAGTGGTGGCACAAGAGGCAATTCACTCATTAAAAAATCAAAATCCAAAGGAATGATGGTTAAATTAGACTTGGCTAAAGCCTATGATTGATTGAATTGGCAGTGTCTAAAACGAATACTGAAGGCATTTGGCTTTGATGCAAGATGGATAAGCTAGATAATTTCAATGGTACCACCCCAGTTCTATTAATCATGATTAACGGATCTCCTACAGAGGCATTTAACACAACCAGAGGGCTTAGGCAAGGGGACCCTCTTTCTCTTTTCTTGTTTATCCTAGCAGTGGAAGGCCTTGGAAGGTATATAAATGTGAAAGTCAAAAGTGAACAATATACTAGCCTCAGACAATGGGGGAATGACCTACCATTAACCCACCAGCAATTTGTACACGACGTAATGATGTATGGATAGGCATCACTCAAGGGAGCCAGGAAAATTATAGAAATCCTCACAGACTTCACTAGCGCTTATGGGATGGAGATAAACAAACATAAGTCTAATATCTTTTTTTTCAACACATCAAAACCCTCACAAGCCTTCCTAGCAAGAAGTATGGGATTCATAATAAGAAATTTCCCTACGAAATACTTAGGCATTCAGCTAAATGACTAGTAGAGTAGAGTGGCTAACTAGAAACCCCTGCTGGGGAAAATCCAAAGAAAGATGCAAAACTAGACATTCAGAACTTTGAAGATGCCAAGCCATGTAATACTTCTAAGGTCAGTATTACAATCTATCATGATATAACAAGTAACCAACCAAGCAACTCCCAATACAGTATGCCAAAAAATGATAGACATCTTCAAAAAGATTTTATGGCAAGGGCCCAGAAAGGAAAAGAAATCAGCGCTGCTATCATGGAGATGGCTTAGAAAACCCCTAACAGAAGGAGGCCTAAGACTCTGAGATTCCTACATATTGAATCAGGTAATGAGAGCAGAGTTATGGTGAAGATGGATACAGGGAGGGGTAGACCTTTGGAAACAGTTATGGGAAAGGAAGTATGACATGCCCAGGTCTCTTGAAGGAAATTTGAGACTCCATAACGATAAGAAAGGTTCAACAATATGGAACCTAGCTATAGACAACATAAAATTGATCAATAATCACAGCTTGAAGGAATGAAACAACCTGATCTTCAAAGAAGAAATAAGAACAAAAGCAGAAAAATGAACCAGATAACCCAAAACATACGAGAGACAATATTAGTAGAGAAATGGTAGGAGGAAGATTGGAAAACTAATCCATAGGAAGAAAGGGTTATGAAAACCTTGAACTTGAAACCAAGTATGTTGAACGCATCTTCGTGGAGGCACCATACCACCAAAGGAGAGGAGAAAATCACTATAAAAGGCCTAAGAAGGAGTTCATCAAACTAAATTTTGATGAGGCTGCAAAAGGGAACCCAGGAGAGGTGGGGACAAGAGGATTATTCAGAGATGACATGGGAAAGACACTTAAAGTTGATGCTATGGACTATGGCAATGTGTTCAACAATGAAGGAGAGCTTCATGCACTGAAAAGGGGATTGGAAATTGCGATAAGAGAGCGATTTCAGAAACTATAAGTAGAAGGAGATTCAAAAATGGCGATCGAAATGGTGAAGAAGGTACAACAAGGAACACTGTCGGAAAAGATCAGTGAAAGCTGGAGAAATACATGGTTGGTCCAAGAGATCAGTAAGATAATTAGACATATAGACTATATCAACCCTACACATGTTTGAAGGATGGGAAACGTGGCAACAGACAATCTGGAAAATCGGGGATGTGGCCAGGTAGGAAAAAATTTAGATATAAAAGCAGAAGAGCTATCACAGATGGAGGAAATCGAGAACTTAGTGAATATACTAGATAAAGAAAAGGAAGAACAGGAGAATCCCTAATTCGGGTGTAGCAATTCGAAGGAGGTGGGCCAGCAAAGATGCGACTTGGAAATGGTAGGCATCGTCCACACAAGTGCAAGGACAGGAATAACTTTGCGAAGTGGAGGGAGAGGACAATGGGAAGGGCAGGTGGATGGACATAGGTAGGGAGGGAGCAGATCTCAAGAGCAGGTTGGTGGAGCTAGGAAAGGAAGACAGCAAGGATGGCCGGGGGGGCGCCAGTGGGAGAGCGGGCAGGAGGATGCCAGCAAGTCACAGGACAATGAAAGACGACGTGTGGGAAGATCATTTGGAAGCAAGCGAGAGTTAATGAGATCTAGAGCGGGAAAGGATGGAGGGTCATCATCCCAAGGTGACAGCTTAGGGAATAGAGAGGCAAGTAATTGAAAAAGACAGGTGGTAGAGAATTGCAAGGACAAAATGAGAAGGGGGATAAAACATAAGGAAAGAGAGTCAATTGCTAGTTGCATGCAGAAGGCGAGAATGAGAGAAGGAGCGAAGAAAGGTGGTAGAGGAACGATGACATAGCATGGGGATAGCAGCAACGCCATCTCTGATAGTTGGTATGTTGTTCTACTACCCCTAAACCTCAGAAGAATTGGGATGAAAATCAATATAGGACTAGGAAAGGTGCCCAGGTTAGGTAGGGACTATTAGAGCCAATTCGAGGAACTCCTGGAACCATGGCTGGGTGAAGAATATAGATTTCTGAAGGAGTGAAGATAGAATTACAACCCTGGCACTGAAGAAGGCACTCAGAGAGAAAGGAGCAAGCAGAGGAAGGATGAGCGAACCTGATAAGGATGCTAGTATGAGGAATCTCACGCTAACCAGGTGACCCCTAAGGCTTAGAGGGGATGTTGCAGGCATCAGGAGTAGAGAGGAATCCACCAAGGTGACCTCAAGAGATGAAATTCGAGAAATCACAACCCTTGTGAATCTTGCTGGGAATTCCTCGGGTAAAACTAAGAGAAAAACCAGAGAGTTATTTAGAATAAAGGAGATAGAGAAAAGTGAGAAAAGGAGTTATTTACCTGGTGCTGCGTAGAACAAGGCCATGGTCCTACTGTCTAGCCCATCGGATAGGCTCTCCATGGTCAAGCTTCCCTGCGAAGTATAGAATAGCAATATAGACTACCCTAGTGGCGGTCCCACAAGGATGCCTTTGTCGAAAATTCAGGGTGATGGACGGCGAAGTGAGACTAACCCAAGGAAAGAAGAAGAGAGGGTCAACGAAAACCAAAACCATGAGACGGTGGGGGGAGAGCTGAAAGGAACCTTAAAAAATCTCAGGCCATCTGGTCTTGAGCGGGATACCAAACATGGCTCAGCGAATTGGAAAATTGATTGGGTTTTGCACCAACATAATACTGATATTTTTTATGGTTATGTGATAGGTTTCACCATAAATTGCGTCCAGTACAGAGTGGAGGCTAGCAAAAGGAAAGAAGAAAACAGTAACAACGACAAAGACAACATGGGAAGGATGGAAAAGAAGCATCCAAGAAGGGCAAGAGAGTCATATGAAAAAAAAACGTAGAGGAGGTGAGAAGCTCCAACAGAGATCAAAGTAAGAGAGGGAGAAAGAGAGGACGAGAGCACATGAAGACCCTCATTGACGCATACATGGTAGGGAACCCACCAGAGGTCAAATCCAAATAGTTGGTTGGGAGAGAGAATTAAATGACAACATAAGAAACCAAGACATTCCCATGGAAGAATGGGAGAACATGGTTCATGACCCAGGCAACTCTCGCAGACGACACACACTCTTCAAACAAACCATCCAGCAATACTGGGTCATGAAGAATGTGGTGGCCCGGGCTATGACTCTCAATAGAGAATAGGAAGCAAGTAGAGGATCAGAGGCACAAGAAGACACCAAGGAGAAAGATTCCATCAAAGTAGAGTTACTCAAGGAGATAGCAACAGTCGAGATCCAAACTTATCGAAATAACTTAGCACTGGGAAGAATTGAGCAAACTCTGCAGGATATGAAGAGGAGTGAGATTCTGGGTTACAGTGCCAAGCTCTAGTCCTAGTGATATCCTCGGATGAGGAGTAAAACAGAGTTCCAGCTACATTTTGTTGAAATTCCATGAAAAATAGCTTTTACTTGTTAAAGTTGAATTGTAGTATAGATAGCATAGACAATGATGTTAGGCTAATAGAGAAATACTTATTTAAATTTTGGACAACTTTTAATGCTGACAGATGGCCACCTAGTTTCCTTTGGGCAAGATGAGGCCACTTGGATCAAATGGAAAACTTGATTTTGGCTAGTTAATATAAATAGCGAAAGTACTACTATGCTTACAAAAAAAATTATGAGTTAAAATTAAGATAATATTTTATTAATAATGTTCATAGGGTTTTAGATAGATGATGATTAAATATTTTGTTAAGAAACTTCTTCATTTGAAAGTCACTGGTTCAATTCCCTATCTTAATTAAGGTGATATATTAGACATATTAAAAATGTAATCCCGATCAAACTAAAAAGATAAATTATTATCTACAATTTTATATAATTAAATTAACACTTTAATATATGCTTTCTCAAATATTATAATATATTTCCAATTTAATATTGTTAATTGTTTTTTAAGATACCATTCTCAATAACTTCAAAATCTTTAATCCACATAAAAGTTTTTCCGAAGTGTTTCATCCTTTTAATATATATTTTAATCCCTTTAATATGTGTAATTCCTCTAATGCAAATGACTACTTGATCGGATGAAATTCCACAAATTTATGAAATCTCATTGAAGGAGAGATATTGGAGATTGATTAAATTCCACACATTTATGAATTCTCATGGCGAAGAGACATTGGAGATTTTTATAATGAAATTTCAAGATTATACACCATGTCTAAAAAACAATAAAGTGATTTAGAACCCTCAAACAATATTTATTGTATTTGAATATCATTCGTTGTTGCAAATAAATATATGGTATCAAATACTCTTAGTATTTAGTTATCGTTTTAATATGTGTTTGTGGTAAAGGCCTATACAAGCATCCTAACCACTATTGCTTAAGTTTGTGTTTTGCAAAATCCATTTCTTTATAAAAAAATTTGCATTCATACTTACTAAACAAAACCTATCCCTAAAAATACTCAAATAAATTAAATTAAATTTCAACTTATCAAAATTTCAGGAGAATAATACTCCTAGTGCTAAATAAAATCCTATCAAATCCTATCTTTGATTTTTTATTATAATATTGTATGTATTTTAATATAAAAATATACGAAAGATTTTAAGTTATAAGAAATTTTATCTTAAAAGAATTGAGATATTAAGGAATTCCTTAGTAAATATATTTTTTTCACATTAAATTTTATTGAATGATTCCAAATGAATGAGATGGAATTAAATTAGATGTTAGTATCATCTAGAAAGGTCGTTTTACCAAATATTATTAGTATTGGGATGACTGTGCAGAGATTAGAACACTAGGTGTCGGGGGATATACGAAAGATATATTGGCGCTTATGGAGATGTTATTGGTCAAAAGAATATTAGATTAAATATTAAAACGGTACTCGTCTTTAGAAGGCAACCGAGAGAAATTTAGACCTGAAATTTATGTTTAATAATTTTTTATATTATTAAAAATAAAATAAATTACATAATATATTTATATATATTTATTATATATATAATTATTAATTAAAACATAATTTATAATATTAATTTTTTAATTTATATTATATTATCAAATATATAAGTCATTATTAAAAATAATTTATAATAATTATTTTTTAATTGAAAACTAATTCTACTCTATTAAATTTTATTTTTTATATTTTATAATCATAATCCATACATTTCCTTTCTGTGGGTAAAATTTTTCATCATTCTAGAGTAGCCTTTCGAACAACTTATTTATATAATTTTAAGATAATAAAAATGAGAAAGAAATTAATAAATATTTTAATTTTCTATAATAAATAAGAAAATTATTATTTTTATAACAAGTTTAATTTTAGGATAACCATATTTATATACATAGATATATATACAGATATAAATGTGATAAGAGGTTTTCTATTACCAATATAACAAGATCCACATAATTTCTTATATGTTAAATATGTAAATAAGAAATATATATAATAATAATTATATATATATATATATTAATAAATAAAATATTTTATTATGAGAATATAAATAAATTTTCTTTTATATTTTTAAAGGTTATTTGTAATTTTTTTCATTTTAAAATGGAATTGATACGTGATATTTTATTTTAAAAATATCAATAATCAATAATATTTTAATGTTCGTGAATAAAATATTTTAATAACCATTTAAATAAAATATTTCAATTATATATAGTCAAAAGAAAAACGGTATCAAGTCTATGATATACTTTGTGAGTAGTAGTATAATTGGAAGAAACCATGTTAGCAAGCTCGTGTATAAGAATCCCCAAATATGTCCTCACACATACTTATAATATAATATATATATATATAATCAAAAGAAAAATGTGATCAAGTAACCAGATATAAAAACCATTTTTAAATTAAAAATTTTCAAAATAATATTTGCATTTAAAGAAATTTGATCCCTTTCCTTATATAATAGACTCAAAATTTTGTGCATAATAGACTCACAATTAAAACAAATTCACGAGATTTTAATACATTAAAATTAATATTCACCATTTATCTCATAACATAAACACAAAATTTTATTGACAAATCTAATATAAACAACAATGAAGCTCACATGATAGCAATATGTAAACCAAACTAAGATTTTTCTCTAGCCATGCATGTAGACCATCTTTCAATCTGAATTGGTCTTCACATGGATGATCTTACCTTTTCCCTGACCATGCATCTAGATCATCCCTCAAGCGCAATTCGTTCTCAAATGGGTGGTCTTCCCTATCCCAAGGAGCATAAACTCTAGGCTTCCCTCCTCAATGTCATTGATTGTTCAAAATGGCTAACCATTATTTCCACTTCAGTGGTGTCTTTCTCCCCTACCGTGCCTTTATTTTAGAAAATATCTACAAGAAGGTTGGATGAGTTATAAGAAATTTATGGGAAATAATGGATGTACATCCATTTTAAGAAATTGCGGATATATTAATGGATTTAGAGTAAATTAGGGATACTCTTTCATTTTTGTAAATATTTACAAAAAGTTTCGACATAATCAAATTATTTAATATAATTATGTGACTAGACTTTTACTAGAAAAGTTATCATTAAACTCTCCTAACCACCCAAGATATACAGGGTGGGTATACATCACTGACCCATGTATTAAACTTTTATATGAGTAATATACAAAACAACAACATGAAAAACATTTGAAAAAAATGTATACAACAAACCATCAAGAACATTGATTCCCAGTTGACTGAAGCTTCCCACCACGCCCTTTCCCACCACTCCCTGAGGTTCCGCACACAGTACCATACTTACAATAATAGACTGAATTGTTTCCCACTACTCCCTGAGGTTCCCCACACAGTGCCATACTTACAGTGATAGACTGAATTGCTGCTAGTCTCCTTCGCAGGATCCCAAGTGAAGCCAAAACAACCATCATGAATGATGAAACACCACTACGACAATGCTTGGCCCTTTTGTGCAACATCAGTTAACCCATGGCACTGGCAAGCTCCCGAACCAATGCTCAAATCCACCACCCTACGACCCAAATTCATTGCCCCAAAATTGACAACTATTTCGTTTGAGCTGCTCCTCATTATATCCACCACAGGCAAGTTTGGAAAGTTCAGACCACCCTCGTCCCATCGCTGAACGTTGTACGCCACGATTATAAATTAACTATCGCGTGCCTTGTGGGGGTGAACCCCGAGGTCATGTTGCCAACTGTTTGTCCACCCCCATCGAGGGAAGATTTTTTATCCTCAATTAGCTGGGAAAGGGTGTCCTCCTCTCCAGGGTCCAAGTCTACTGTGCTCAAGGCGGAGCACCCACTGACAACAAAATCCCAATGTCCTACCATTGCTCCCGAATTTGCTAGCGAGTCTACAACCTTGTTGCCAGAAGGCGGAGCACCCACTGACAACAAAATCCCAATTTCCTACCATTGCTCCCGAATTTGCTAGCGAGTCTACAACCTTGTTGCCAGATCTTAGTGTGTGGGTTGTGATGACATACGAGAACCAGTCTATGAGGGACTTGATCCAGTCTACTTGTGACTCCAGTCTCCAGCTACGCACCAACTTAGATGGGGGATCCATCTACAAGCTTTTGAGCCATCTCGACTATGATTTGCAAATCTCCTGCGATTTGAATCTTGGAACAACCCAAGCTTCGAGCCAAGAGAAAGACTTTCTCCAGGCCCATTATTTATGGGAGTTGTCTATAATGGGACTTTTTGGAGATTCCGGTGACGGAATCCGGCGGAAGGAATGAGGTTAAATCTTGATTTTTAGCAGTTAAAATGGTTTTTTAACTGCATATTTGGATTCAGCGCCCTGAAAAACCCCTGGGAGCCATTGATTGTGCAGAAACTAGCTATCAAACTTGGGATTCCAATGAATTGCTGCCGGATTTTGACCGGAAAAATCCGCCGGAAAGACTTTCAAAAAGTCGCGTTATAGACTACTGCTTATTTATGCAATGTTATGTGTGGTGACTCCACAGAATCCAATGTATATGCCCAAGGGGAATCTTGGGAGTCATGGATCACCCCGCCAAAACCTGTCGGGCCTGGGTTGCCTTTAGAGACCCTATCGAAGTGGATCTTGGAAAAACCCACAGGGTTTTACTGAAGACAGATGGCAAAGATACTGGGGTGGCTCTTGTAGTTGAGGACGACTGAAATGTCATAGTGAGGGAGAAGGAAAAACCCACAGGGTTTTACTGAAGACAGATGGCAAAGATACTGGGGTGGCTCTTGTAGTCGAGGACGACTGAAATGTCATAGTGAGGGAGAAGTTGAAAGAGGAGAGGATCTCTGCTTCAGACAACTCTGCGTTCCATTCCTCATCATCCCATTTTTCCACCAAGATAGTTTCGCGTAGATTTTGTTTTATTGTTTTACATATGGACGGACTTGAGGGAGTTTGATTGTGGAAAATGACATGGTTCCATTCCTTCCAAGTATTCCAAAGGAGGAAACCTAAAACAAGGATCAAAGGAGGAAACCTAAAACAAGGATCCAAGCTCTATTAGCTATAAGATTTTTGAAGCGCACTCTCTAGAAAATCTTCCCTATCTCGATCCAATGGTCGAAACAGACTGCCCGCCTCTGTGCACACCGTTTCTGCAATCAGGCAGGTGCTCAACAAATGATTCATTGCCACTTCTTGTTGTTTACACATCGAACATTGGCACAGACCAAAAAAGCCCTTTTTGATCAACCGCTCCCAAGTTACAATGCGTTTGTGTCCCACTAGCCATAGAAAATGAGGTACTTTTGGCCAGAGCTTCCATCTCAATTTTTTCCCAAAGATCTCCTCTTCCCACTTCATAGATGTTGATCTTCAGAAGATAGGCTTCTTTAATAGAGAATGAACCCCATGACTTGTAACCCCATCGAAGGTTGTACAACTCCTAGGAAACATGGATACGACGCTCAAGCAGTTTTTGAATCACGGCTACCCAGCATTCCAGAGGATCTTCCACCTACAAATCCAGGTCTATTTTCGAGACTCACCATTCCAAGTTGGTACTTATGAAGTAAAATTAACTTATACTTTATTTTGATTCTTTTTTTTAACTAATATAAAAACATTAAATATAATCACTCTCCCACCATCAATATATATTTATTTTCAAAAGTTGAATTTTCCATCCATAAGTATTTTTCCATCAATAAATTTCGAATTTTTCTATGAAAGATTCTTCATAATAAAAGAATTTTTCATGATAAAATAAGAAAATGAGGATAATATATATGGAAAGAGAGTATTTATACGATTTAATATAAAAGAGATTGTAACACTCAATCGGAAATTTATAAATGTTATTTAAAAAATATTTATATTCAAGAATTTTAATGTTAATTATAAATAAATATTTTGATAGTTAATATAAGAAGTAATTGAAATTAATTTTTTATTATCAGAAAATATTTATAATGATGGAATTTTTAATATTTATTATAAATAAAAAATTTTAATAAGTAATAACAAATGTATTTAAAATTATTTTTTTTAATAATATATATTTTTGACATTTAGAAGAAGATATGTAATTTTTATTGTGTTTTAAAATTTAACCGTTGTTATATATTTAAAAAATTATTAATAATTAATAATAACATTATTTCATATTCTGAATAATATTTTAATATTCATTTTAAATAAAATATTTCAATAACTTGATAAATAGACGAAACGAAACGGAGGATCGAGCTCTGTAACTTGATCTAGGGTTGGCGCTAGGGTTTTGATGTTGGGCACTATTAGCTTTGTTGGCGTTTGGCCCAAAAATAGATCTAAAATACTCCCAAAGTCTCCAAAGTTTGCCTAAAATCATGCAAAGGGATCCAAAAATGCTTGAAATCTTCAACAAGTGCTTAAGATCATCCCAATATTGAAACAAGCAAGGGAGTAGAGCCCTTGGAAGGGAAAAAAATGCACTATCGGGAGGCCAAAACACTGAAAATTCAGTGAAAATCTACATAGCAGAGGCTCTAACAGTCAAGGCACAACATCCGTTAGATTTGGCCGATCGACGGCCCAGATCTAAGCGACTAATCGCAATTGGCGCTATCACAGAGAAGGACTTATGGAGGGATGCAGGACATCGCCGATTAGTGATCTCCGATGATCAGATCGGCGGGTCACATCGGCGGGAAACATATGTTGTGTTATATATATATATAAAAGGCCCGAGCATTGAGTGATCAATTATTGCGATCGGATCGCATCGCTGTATCACATCGGCACTATACCATGGGGCGGGGCCTAGGTATGGGCATGTGTGCAACCCGATGGGCCAGACCTGATGGAATTATATGCAACGATTGATAAATTTTGAAGTCTGTGTGAAGGCCTACTTTTAATGTATTTTAATGTATTTCGTTGTTTAAACAAAATACAAAGGAACACATGATAGCAGCGATAGTGATACAACCCGGACCCGAAAAGGTTCGGTAATGATATTATATAATATTTCAGGTCCGGGAAATGCCATATTTTAGTGCTTTTGTGTATTTTCATTGTTATAACGAAATACAAAAGGGAACTTGGTAGCGCCGATAGCGATACAGCCCAGACTTGAAAGGGTTTCAGAGTTCAAATATATACTGTTTCAGGTCTGCCAAAATTGATTTCATGTGTTCTTCAGTGTTTTTCGCGGATTTCCAAATACAAGGAAAACACACAGGAGAAGGCTTTTGGGAATTGCGATGGTGACAAGGGTGGACCCAAGAGAAGAATAAACCAGTATTGAAGACCTTTGAAGTCCGAAAGGACAGAGAAGGCAAGATTTAGCAGTGATGGTTGTTTTTTATGTTTAAAACAGAAATATACATTGTTTTCAACAGAGGTCCACCACAGGGGCAACGTTGTTATGCTATCATAGAAGCATGCATTCTTAAATCATTGGAAGGGCCACAACATGTTGCAACTCAAATCAAACAAGATGAGGGAGCATCAACAACACAGACAACGCAACACAACCACAACAACAATTGATTATGGAGCATTAATAGTCCCGCCAGCGCACCCAAACTATTTGAAAGTTGTTATTCCTCTGTTAGAAGGAGGAAAAATCTCCAAGCCATGCTTGTCTTCAGGGAATCAAACATTTAAGGGATAGAGGGGATAGATTAAGACTCCGAGCCTTCTAGAGAGCTCAGGAGCATTGTAAACAAGCTATAAATAGCTGAAAGCAAGATGTAATAGAGATTCAACTTCTGGAGACTAAAGAGACTTTGCTACTCAAGCTTCTCATCTTCATTCATTAGTAATACAAGCTTCTTTTGATGTTATATGTTCAATGTCCATTTTCTCTTCTACTCTAAGCTTGCACTTAAGTAGGTTGTTCATGTTTCTTTTGTGTCTAATGCCAGATAACTGTCATCTTATCTCTGTGTTGATGAATTAGATTTGCAAGCTTCTTTGCTGCCTGTAGCTAGCCATTCATATGTGGTCATATATGCATCTACCAGTACAATCAGTATTCTCTTTTGCTTCATGTAGCTAGCCATTCATATATGTTTATGTATGCGTCTGCCGGTATGGTGAGTATTCTCCATCCATTCATTGAATCTACAAACTATTGAGCATTAGTAGTCTAAAGCCTTGTGAGCTTAGGGTGTTCATGCATGTCTTGAGTTAAAACATAGTTGAAATGGTTATCTGGCTTGATCCAAACCATCATTTATTCCAATAGTTCAGAGAACAATATTGAAGATTATATGTTACCAGGCATCTTCGATCTACAACATAGGACAGTTTCTTGGAGTGATAACATAATTGGCACCGTTGCCAAGGAGAGGAAACTGGAGCTCAGCTTCCCTGGGAAACAGCATAGAACCAGCTTTGATGATAGAGAAAGTCTGGGCACTTTTTTGGTTGTAATCATCTATCTGGCGACTCTACTGGATGCCGAACCTCTTGGCGACTACACTTCATAGTGGCTCAGTTTGTGAGTCATACTTGGAGAAATCCTTAGAAGTCACAAGCTGACCCAGTACTTGACCCTGAAAAAGATCATCAAAGAAAGAAAGTTATTGCAGAAAGGAGCATCAGGTTTAGGTAAACCTAAACAATCTCCTATATCTCTTCAAGGAAGGCCTGTAATAGAGCAAATACATGTTGAGAGTATAGTCTCTAATACTAGCAATGAAGAAAAACTCTTAGAGATTCATAAAGATCCTTATTCTTTAGGTTTTCCTTTTGTTGTATGCCCAAAGGAAACCTCACCTTCTATCCATCATACTCCTTTAGTCCTGTTAGACACTCCTCAGCCCTTTATCATTCAGACTGCCAATACTCTTTTAGCCCCCACAACTATGGCAGGTTCACAAGCACCTACCAAAATGGAAAGAACCATAGCTGCTAGGTATGGACCTCTAATACTGCCCACTCCTTTGAATTCAATGCCTACTAGAGAATATTAGAAGTATATGCCTAAGTTCACTGGAACTGAAGGTGTTTCAGCTGAAGAACATCTTGAGTCATTCTATAGCTATGCTATTAACCTAGACATAGATGAGAGTCTTTGTCCAAAGCCTAGATGGAGAGGCTATAAAATGGTTCAGAGAATTGACCCCAATATCTATAGCAGATATTGAGGCCTTAGATGATGCATTCCTAAAGCATTGGGGGGATAAGAAGGATCTCCTTTACTACCACACTGAGTTTGGGAACTTACAAAGGGAAAATGGTGAGCTGCTGCCTGATTTTAATAAGAGATTTAACTACATGTACAACAAGATACTAGCTGAAGTAAAACCCACCACTACCTCTGCTAGACTCATCTATGCCAGTGCCATTGATTCTAACTTCTGTTTACTATTGAGGGAGAGGTGATGTGCTTCTTTGGCTGATATGCAAGATGCAGCCCTGTAAGTAGAATCAAACATCATGGCTGCAGAAAAGCTCAAAGGTAATGCTAATAGGAGATAGAGGGGCGAGCCTTCATCATCTTCAGATCCCAAGGTTGATAAAATGGCCAAGATGATAGAGTCATTAACCTCGTAAGTTTCCAAATTAAAGGTTAAGCAACATTCTGGGAAAGGAAGGGTTCTTAATACATTTTCTCCTCCAAATCCAAATCCATATAGAAGAGAAAATGAGCAGTTGCAGATTTTGCAAAGAAACAAAGATGCCAATGAAAACCAAAGGGTGAAGACCCCTCTTCAAAATGTAGTCATGGAGGAAGAGAAGTTTGAAGAAGATGATGAGATCCATTGCATGGAAGACAAAGGCAACACCACCTTTTTAATCAATACTGCCTATCAGAAGTCATTATTCAATGACCGGATCAGCCAAGAATGGGATGGTGAAGTTTTTCTACAAACTGAAGATCAACACCAATATAATCTGAGGTCTATGACAAATAATGTCAAGGAAACTCCTATTCATAAAGTTATTGTCCCCGTAAAACAACAAAGCTAATAAGCAGAAGCAACCAGAAGTTGATCCTATCATCCTCAAAGCTCCAACAATAGAGGTAAGAGGCCTTGACAAGTCCCCTTCTTCTTTCAGTTTTCAATCAGAAATTCAGAAGCCAAGAATATGTATGCCTCTAATTGAACTAGTGAAGAATGAGTCCTTGAAAGCATCCATCCTTGAGGATCTTGAGCCTAAAGAAATCCAAGCCTCCATTGACTATGTAAATCTGTAAGATGACCAGCCAATTGTTATTCTCAGCCCAATCATTGAAAATTGTGAAGACAGCTCCCCATCGTTCTATGTTTCTCTGTCTATTCATGATGAAATCCTTCATAATTATGTTTTAACACTAGATCTAGCCATAATCCAATGCCCAAGGCTATCATGGATAAGCTCTATCTTGACATTACCAAGCCTTATCAGTTGGCCTCTACGCAGCTTAAAAAACCAATTTGCCAGATCATAGAGGAAGAAGGCTCACAGATTTGGGACATGTTCTTTTATGGGGCTTTCTTTAAGGAAGCTGTAGGAATAGGTGAAATCCTTGTGTCCCCAAGAATGCATTGATTCATCCTTCATATTAACTTTTTAGGTCACAAATGACACAACATAGTATGAAGCAGACCTTATCATTCAGTAGGTGTACACAAAATTCCAAGCAAAACATCCAAGGCTGAAAGCATACAAAGATGAGGTGAAATATAGACCATCTATGCCTAATAATACCGAATTCTGGAAACTTTTTGAAGTAAAGGATCAAATCAATAGGCTTTTGCAAGTCTTTGATGAATTGGCTAATATGCACATTGACCAAGAAAAAGAAACCTTTCATAGAAAGGAAAAAAGGGTCAATTTTCAGTTTGGTGACTATTTTCTCAAAAGGAATGCATCAAAGGAAGGAGTAGATGTTTTTAATGGCCCATTCAATGGGTTGTTCTTCGAACTTTATTTCAGTTAAGGCTTTTGATCCTTGGTATTGTAAATATGTTGTTTTCGAGTTTTTATTTCATGCTAAATAGACTCCATGCCCAATGCAACACTAGAAGGAAGATTTGATCTTGTTTCTTACAAGAAAGGCATTGATCTGTAGTTCTTGAAACCTCACAGGGAGGCTTTCATCCCCAAAAGGAGCTAGTGTTAGCTTTATTGGCGTTTGGCCCAAAAATATATCCAAAATACTCCCAAAGTCTCCAAAGTTCTCTTAAAATCATGCAAAGGGATCCAAAAATGCTTGAAATCTTTAACAAGTGCTTAAGATCATCCGAAGATCGAAACAAGCAAGGGAGGAGAACCCTTGGAAGGGAAAAAATTCACTATCGGGAGGCTAAAACGCTTAAAAATCAGTGAAAAACTACATATCGGAGGCTCTAACAGTCAAAGCATAGTAACCGTTAGATATGGTCGATCAACGACCCAAATCTAAGCGGCTAATCGCAATGAACGCTATCACAGAGGAGGACATACAGAGGGTCGCAGGACACCGTCGATCAGCGATCTCCGATGATTAGATCAACGGGTCGCATCGACGGGAAACATATTATGTGTTACTTATATATATATATATATATATATAATATATATATATAGATATATATATATATATAGATATATATACATACATATACATACATATACATATATATATATATATATATATATATATATATATATATATATATATATTATATATATATAATATATATATATATATATATATATATATATATATAATAGATATATATATATATATAAGGCCCGAGCATTGAGCGATCAGTGATTGCGATCAGATCACATTGTGTATCGCATAGGCACTAAACCATGGGGCGGGGCCTAGGCATGGGCATGTGTACAACCCGATGGGCCGGACCCAACAGAATTATATGCGACAGGTGATAAATTTTGAAGTCCACGTGAAGGCCTAATTTTAATGTATTTTAATGTATTTCGTTGTTTAAACGAAATAGAAAGGAACATATGACAGCGTCAATAGTGATACAACCCAGACTCAAAAAGGTTCGGGAATGATATTATATAATATTTCATGTCCAGGGAATGGCATATTGTAGTGTTTTTGTGTATTTTCATTGTTTTAACAAAATACAAAAGGGAACTTGGCAGCGCCGATAACAATACAACCCAGACTTGAAAGAGTTTCAGAGTTAAAATATATACTGTTTTAGATCTGCCAAAACTGATTTCACATGTTTTTTAGTGTTTTTCGTTGATTTCCAAATACAAGGAAAACACACAAGAGCAGGCTTTTGCGAATTGCGATGGCGATAAGGGTGGACCCAAGAGAAGAATAAACCAGTGTTGAAGACCTTTGAAATCTGAAAGGACAAAGAAGGCGGGATTTAGCAGTGATTGTTGTGTTTTCTGTTTAAAACAGAAACATACATTGTTTTCAACATAGGTCCACTACAGGGGCAACGTTGTTCTGCTATAATAGAAGCATGCATTGTTAAATCATTGGAAGGGCCATAACATGCTGCAACCCAAACCAAACAAGATAAGGGAGCATCAACAACACATACAATGCAACACAGCCACATCAACAACTGATCATGGAGCATCAACAGTCCTACCAGTGCACCCAAAATATCTTAAAGTTGTTATTCCTCTGCCAGAAGGAGGAAAAATCTCCAAGCCATGCTTGTCTTCAGGGAATCAATGAGTTAAGGGACAGAGGGGAAAAATTAAGACTCTGAGCCTTCTGGAGAGCTTAGGAGCATTGTAAACAGGCTATAAATTGCTAAAAGTAAGATGTAATAGAGGTTCAACTTCTAGAGACTAAAGAAACTTTGCTACTCAAGCTTCTCATCTTCATTCATTAGTAATACAGGCTTCTTTTGTTGTTATATGTTCAATGTCCATTTTCTCTTCTGCTCTAAGCTTGCACTTGAACAGGTTGTTCATGTTTCTTTTGTGTCTAATGCCAGATAACTGTTATCTTATCTCTGTGTTGATGAATTAGATTTGCAAGCTTCTTTACTGCCTATAGCTAGCCATTCATATGTGTTCATATATGCATCTGCCGATGCAATCAGTATTCTCTTTTGCTACCTGTAGCTAGCCATTTATTTATGTTTATGTATGCATTTGTCGGTATGGTCAGTATTCTCCATCCATTCATTGAATCTGCAAACTATTGAGCATTAGAGGTATAAATCCTTATAAGCTAAGGGTGTTCATGCATGTCTTGAGTTAAAACATAGTTGAAATGGTTATTTGGCTTGATCCAAACCATCATTTATTCCAATAGTTCAAAGAACAATATTGAAGATTATATGTTTCCAGGCATCTCCGATCTACAGCCTAGGAGAGTTTCTTGGAGTGATAACAGGAACCATGGTGGGATGCGTAGGAGGGAGTGTTGCTCCCTCCTACAGTCAAGTAGTTACGGACAGAAGCAAGGGCGTGGGAAAGAAGAGTTTTAGGAAACCTTTGGAGAAGGCAACAAAGGCAAGAAACACGGAAAAATTGGGAAGAAGAAAACGTCATGAACAGGAAGGGGAGCAGCAGAAAGTTAGCAAGGAGAAGGAAAAAGGGGGTAGCAGTCAAAAACATACTTCCATAAGGACAACTGCGGTCTATAAACCCAATTCGAACATCATACCTCGGGTCATCTTAAGCATCCCAGTGCTACAAGCGCATAGGGATCATATGACGGAATATGTAGTCATATGCAAATTCATGGGGATATGGCTGACAGAGAGGGCGTTGCATGTATGGATAAGGAGCCACTAGAAGCCAAAGGGGGAAATACACCTTCATCTGGGATCTAAGGGTTTCTTCACATAAGTAATCACAAGCCTAGAGGATAAAGAAAAAGTGTTCGAAGGAGGACCATGTTTTTATGCTGCGGCAAGCCTCTACATGTGGCCATGGATGATGAAAATTGTCCCGGAACGTGAGACATTCACATCGGTACTGGTATGGATCAGACTATACTCCCTTCCTCTAGACTATTTACTAATGGAATCTCTTAAAACAATAGGCAACGAACTGGGCCATTTTCTAAAGATCTCATATGTGACTTTGAAAGGAAAATATACCTCCTTCGCCCGACTATGTGTGGAAATGGATTTATCTGGAGCACTTCCAGACGTGATAATTTTAGAAGTATATGATGAAGAATGGGTGCAGGTAGTGGACTATGAGCACATCCCATTTAGGTGCCGCAAATGCCATGAGCATGGGCATCTATATAAATTTTTCCCAACAAACAACATGGAGAGAAATGTGAATACCACTATGGATAAAAATCTCGAGGGTTTTACGCAGTTTGGGGGCAAAGGGAAAGGTGGAAGGTGACCGTAAAAGAAGACCAATGAGGAAAGACAACCGAGCCACAATAGCTTTAAGATCCTAGAAGAAGAAGAATGAAACAAAGAAACAAACCAGGAAATGGCGAACATTATCACTGAGAAGGAAAGGGATGATAGCATGGAAGATATCATAGATAACAACCAACACAAGGAGGATTTTCCAAGTAGTATGGAGATAAATAGGTACCGTGAGATGACTCCAACTAAGGTGGGAACGGAGGACCATGAATTGCAGGAGATTCTAAATAGGGAAAACCTTGATCTAGATAAATTTCTGGAACAAGGGACGACCAAAGGAGTGAACTCCCTGCCAAAATAGGAATATGATAGGGTTCAACATGTCTTCCTATGGAGATCACAATCGAAGGGATCTGAAGTCGAAAGAAATCATGAAAGACAGGAGCATGGAGGGGTCAAGATGATGGAGGAAACACAGGCACAATCTCCAAAGAACCCAAGAAGGAAAAGAGGAAGAAAAAGACATAATGAGTTGCTGAACAAATGTGGGAAACTAATTATTAACTCAGGTAAGATGAAAGA
Organism: Pinus taeda; assembly: GCA_000404065.3. NCBI lineage: Eukaryota > Viridiplantae > Streptophyta > Pinopsida > Pinales > Pinaceae > Pinus > Pinus taeda. The sequence continues at coordinate 21,453 of APFE031397764.1, read as the reverse complement.
TCTCACAAGTTATTACTTTACAAACCTTTCTAAATGAAGCTCACAACCTGGAATATTAGAGGCATAGGAAATATAAGGAAACAAAGAAATCTCAGTAATAAAATAAAAGAAGAGAAACCATATATTATTTTTATCCAGGAGACAAAATGTTCAATGGATAAAATTAGAGAAATTCATAATAAATTGCTAATCAAGTATGAGTATCTAGAGGTTAACACAAAAAACTCAGTGGGGGGGAATTCTTACACTGTAAGATCCTCAGAAATTTGGAATCCTGGATGCTGAGGCATCTAGGAACTATCTTTCTTTGTTATGTCAACCTTTAGTTGATAAGGATATATACATGATCACAAATGTCTATGGACCCCAAAAACAAGAAGAAAAACTCAAGCTTCTCACCTCCCTTGAGGAACTAAGAGCAAGACACCCTAATATGCCCTGGATTGTTGCAGGAGATTTCAATATGATAAGATCTCTTATAGAGAAAAAAGGCGGTATCAAATAGCGAGGCAGAGACTCCATGGCATCCAAAACCTCATAATGAACATGGGGTTAGTGGACACTGAAACAATAAATGGGACCTTCACCTGGAACAACAAGAGGGGAGGGGCTTCACAAGTTGCCTCTAAACTTGATAGATTTATTATTTCAAAGGACCTCTTTCTCTCATGCCCTGCCATGACAACTTCTATTCTTCCCTTTGGAAGTTTGGACCATTGGCCTGTACAACTGGAAACCACTTTTATGGGTACACCAAGAAACATACCTTTCAGGTTTGAAAATGCTTGGCTCTCTCACCTTGAATTCACCAATAATATTGACAAATGGTGGAGAGAGGATCTGAACATTCAAGGCACTAGAATGTTCCTACTCCAACAGAAACTTAAACATATCAAATCTAGGCTTAAAGATTGGAACAAAAATGAATTTGGAAATATCTTCAAAGCCAAAAGAGAAGCTGAACAGAAACTCCAGGAGATCAATCAGATCAACATCACAGAGGGCTTTACCGAGTAGCAGAAAAAAATAGATGATTCTTTGCAGGAAGAATGGGAAGATATATGCTTGCAAGAGGAGAGTTTTTGGAGACAGAAATCAAGGATACCATGGATTAGAGAGGGAGAAAGAAACACAAAGTTCTTTCATAAATCTACCATGGATCACAGGGCACACAACAGAATCACAAAGCTCAAGGATTCTCAAGGGAGAGAACTCATGTCTCACAAAGACATGGAATATGTATTGGTACAACATTTCCTCAGTATAGCAGAGGAGCCTCTAGAAGATAGATCCAGGTTCATCAACCATTTCACTCAGTAAATCCCTCAACTGGTTACCAGAGAGGACAACCATAATCTTAACAGGCCAGTGTTAGAAGAGGAGGTCAGTGAAGTGATCAATGAAATGGAAAATGGAAAATCTCCAGGCCTGGATGGATTCAATGTAGACTTCTTCAAAGCCTGTTGGCAAATAGTCAAACAGGATATCCTTGAGGTGGTGGAAGACTCAAGAAGATCCAAAAAGGTTCTGAAGGCTTTTAATGCTTCCTTCATAGCTTTGATGCCAAAACAGGAAAAAGCCATGACTTTGGATGGTTTCAGACCCATATCTTTATGCAATGTGGTGTATAAAATTATTTCCAAGGTGATCACCAATAGACTCAAGCCCCTCTTACCAGCTCTCATCTCAGAGGAGCAAAAAAGCTATGTGGAAGGAAGAAAAATCCTCAATAACATCATCCAAGCACATGAGGTGGTACACTCTCTCAAAAGCAACAAGCAAGATGGTATGATCATTTAGCTGGACCTAGCGAAAGCTTAAAACAAGGTAAGTTGGTCTTAAATAAGGGCAGTTCTAAGAGCCTATGGCTTCGACCAAAACTGGATAAGATGGGTTATGGCACTAGTTACCACGACCAGTTTTTCCATCCTGCTTAATGGCTCTCCTTCAAGACCCTTCATAACCTCCAGAGGTCTCAGACAAGGGGATCTGCTCTCACCATTCCTCTTTGTTCTCATGATGGAAGGGCTAGGCAGAGCGATTAAAATGGAAAATGCTGAAGGAACAATCCAAGGTATTAAAATCACCTTGGATGGAGTGGCAAACACTCATCAACAATTTGTGGATGACATAATGCTGCAGGGCATACCCACAGTCAGGGAAGCCAAAATGATCAAACATATTTTGAATGACTTTGTTATGGCAGCTGGCACAGAGGTAAGTCTCAAGAAATCAAAAGTTTTTTTCTTTAACACTGACATTGCTATTCAGAGAAACATCACTAGGATTCTTGGGTTTCAAAGGGACTAGCTACCTTCCAAGTATTTGGGCATACCTCTCACAGATAAACCTCTAATCAAGAAAGTGTGGGAACCAATAATAAATAAACTTTAGGACAAGATCAGAAAATGGACTTGTAGGTCTTTAAATTTGATGGGGCGCCTTGTGCTCACACAGGCTGTCCTATAGGCAATTCCCATGGTCATGCTCTCAGCTATTTGTACTCCTAAAGGAATTAAGCAACAGATCAAGAGAATACAAAGGGATTTTCTATGGGGTAGAGGAGAAGAGAAAAAGAAATGGGCTTTAGTAGCCTAGGATAAGATTTGCAAACCCAAGAGCCATGGTGGCTTGGGGCTTCATGATCCTGAAACCCTCAGCAGAGTTTCGAGAGCTAAACTCTGGTGGAAGTGGATCAAGGAATCAACGACTCCCTGGACTAAGCTTTGAAAACAAAAATATGCCAAGAATTGGCAAGAGAAGGATCACATTAGAATGTTAAGGCATATTAAGGTCTCCCACATTTTGAAACTTAACTGGGAAAATAAAGGAATTGTTCAACAACATAGCTTCTGGGAGATTCAAGCTGGGAACCTAGCACGATTTTGGGAGGATAATTGGCAACAGGAACTCAACTTTTACAAGGAGGAATTAGTAGCTCTCAAAAATTACATAGACAACAAAGGTCTACTTATGGTAAATGACTTCTAGGACCAGGTAAGAAACAGTGGAAAATGGAGGATTTAGAATGATCTAGGCCATAGTGAGGAAAGCCCTCTAAAGGCCCAGGCAGACTCTCTTGCTCAAGATCTAGAGCATAGGATGATTCTAGTATCCTCCTTGCCTGATCAACTATGATGGGGAAAGAACACCAAAGCAAACTTTAACCTCAAAGAAGCTAAACAGGTACTAACTGGATTTAACTACCTAAACCCTGATCAAGTTTGGAAGAATCTTTGGTAAAGCCCCCACACGATGAAAAAAAAAGTTATTTATTTGGTTAGTTCATCAAAGGAAAATTTTAACTTGGGAGAACCTCCTGAAAAAAGGCTTCACTGGACTTTCCAAATGTTACCTTTGTGGTTCACAAGAGGAGACGATGGATCCCCTTCTCAACCTCTACCCTTTCACCTCTACCGTGTGGGAATGGGTAGCCTCAATCTTTAGGCACATTGATAGGGATAGGCTCAACATCTCCAACACTTTGAAGAATTGGAGGAAAAAATTCTCAGGGAATGAAATCATTAATAAAGCATGGACTCTGGTTCTAGGATTTGTCATCTGGGATGTTTTGAAAGAACACAATAATCATATCTTCAAGAACAAAGCAAGAAAGCCCCAACATATAATCGACCAAATTTTAAAGCAGCTTAAAGACACAGTCAGTAGCTTGTTAAGGAAACTTTCTAAGGCTCCCCCACCCCAAGATGCATGTATTCAACTGCATTTGGGTCTCCAATCTATAGGCCCACAGGGCATAATCAAAGGTGTGTGCCAAACAAATGCAGATATAAATATTTGGAGGCCTCCTCCACATGGCTTCTTAAAGGTCAACATAGACAGAGCACCTAAGGGCAATCCATGGTTAGCTGGTTTTGGGGGTGTTATAAGGGATGAACAGGGTCAAATAAAGGAGATCATTCATGGCCACTTGGGGAAGGCCACTAATAATATGGTGGAACTCATGGCCTTAGAGCAATGCTTGGAAATCTTGGTGGATTCAAATTCACACAATGTCATCACTAAAGCAGATTCAAAATTGATTATTAGAGTGGACAAGAAAATATGCAATGGTACATCACTGGATAAAGTGTCGAAACATTGGAGGCTACTACAGGTCTTTCATCGTATCTACACTCACTTGCAAACCCTAAGAACTGTAAGCTTTGTCCATGTGAAAAGAAAAGCTAACATATTATCTGATCGTTTGTGGTGAGCTCAAGTATTTCAGCAATGATGCTACAACTCCTGGGACTCCCTTCTTTACTTTTATCAACCTAGTTGTTCATAAAAAACTTGGAAGCGACGGCGGTATATGCACAAGTACTAGCTCTTGCCGCAGGCTGTCACTTGATCAGCTGGAAAATGTCCGCTAGGAGCTTAAGCCAACTTCTATGAGCTCTTAGAAGAAGCTTTTAACTTTTATGGATGAAAGCTAACTCAAAAGAGGCTAGTCTACTTGCAGAAAGAAGCTGAAAGTTGAAAGGAAATGCAAACCCTAACAAACCCTAACTTTACCGGCTAACCCTACTGGTGCAAGAAAAGAGATGAAAGTTGTGGAAATGGATGCTATTGGATCTTGGAAATGTAAAATGCATGTTACTAAGCTACTTCTAAAGAAAATATGGAAAAAAAATCTTTTTGCATTTTTGAGTAATTTTGCAGAATTATTATGTACCTGCTTTAATGATTTTTTAATGTGAAGAGGTTGATTGGTGAAAGGAAATGAAGTAAGAGGTTGGGAAGGTGAGAAGAGGGCCTAAGGGGTCCCTAACACCCTTCCAGAGAGTTTCACAACTATCAGATCTCAAAAAACTGCTCACGTGAACTTCTACAGGAAGTCTACGGGGGTTCTACAGGAAGTTCTACAGGAAGAGCTGAAAGAGGATTTTAGGGGGTTGATGGTGGAAAAATGGTGGGAAAGTGGAAATGGAGGATGGATGAGGATGTGAAGGGGTCTAGGACTTGGTGAATGAAGCTAAGGAGTGATGAAGGTGGTTGGATTTGTTCAAGGATAGAGGGAGCAATACTGCAGAAGAATGTAGAAATTAGGGCAAATTGGAAAAGTGTGGCAAATGAATGGAAGGAATCTTGGATTAGGGGTTGAATAAAGTTGTATCATGGAGGAAGGATAAGTAACGATGTGTTACAGGTTCTCTGCACACTATTTTCCAAAATTGATCGAACAAAGACTAGAAAAACCGGAGATCTATCTATTTTGACCTAATCTGACCTAAAAACTAGAAACATGATGAATAGGAGTTTATAGACAGGAATCATGCAAGATAACAATGGAAACTAAGCAAGAACAGATCTAAACATGCAAGCACAATTGGTAGCAACTTTTCCCAACTAAAAATCTAACACTAGCAATTGCATGGAAAGGCAAAAATAGTGTTTTTGTGGTAGCAAGTATGCCTTGGTCTCAGCTCATGGTCCCAAGGAGGGAGAGATGAGATCAAGGATTGCTTGATGACCCTTTTGCAGATATTTTCAATTACCAAACTGTCGAATCAACCCGAAGCATGAAAAGCTATTTTGATCATCAAAAACAACCTAAGTAACAAAGCAAGATCTTAGCCTAGATAACAAAAATTATTCTATGAATGCAAAGAAAACACATAAAAGTACACAAAGGAGGTACTGGCACTTGGGTTGGGCCCAAACTCAATAGCTATAGCCTCCTAAGAAAGCTCAAAGTTGGTGCAAAGTGAAATTTATCTCCATTACTCAAAAAATAATCATGTCACAAAATTGTTTACAGCAAAAGCTCGAAAATGAGCTAAAATTCAGAGCTGCACCAAAGTGCGAAAAACAACTGTTCAATAGCTAAACTACCAAGGCTTGAAGCCTTCCTACTTATTCACCACAAGGACTCCCAACAACCCTCCTTAACTTTAGGAGCTTGGCTGTTCAAACTACAGTTAATCAGCCACTTCACAAAATATGCTCAGCTGACCCTTGAAATCATCTTTGGTGGGCTGTTGAACTCTGAGATGATGGTGGAGAACTCGAGTAAGGGGTCATTTAGTGTAGGAGACACCCTTCGTACAATTCCTCTGCCTTGTTCCTTCATATTTGGCTATTAACTTTCTCATAAATGCTTGACCTTGGTCCAAAAGATGTCCAAAAATATGCAATAAGCATGTATTAGACTTTGTGGTCAAGTGACTATTCTCATTCATTCAATTAACATAAATATATTCAAAATCATGCATAAAACTATGAAGAATGGTGGATCAATCGAGAATAATAGACAAAATGAGCCCAATAAGTTACCCATTTTTGGGGCTCATTAGTTTGGTGAATGAAGGAGTGATTAATAAGGAAAGGGCCACTCGGCACGTTTGGGAGTTATTACCACCAGGCAAATTGTTAGAGGATTGTCTCTGTCAGGCTGCCAAAGATAGGGATCGATGGATTGACAGGATGGATCAAGGAGGCTCAGGAGATAGGCGGGAGGATAGGGAAGCATAAATTGTTTGCCCGTTGTGTGGCAGCAGTCCGCAGATTGTATTGGCGTGAGGACTGATTCTGGAAATGTTGCAGGTTTGATTGGCTATCGATCACTGTAAGGATCGATGGAGATCCTTTGATTAACAAAATATTGTTATATATGAGTGTCTTTGTGTTAAATGGAGTGTGGCAGTGAAACTGGGGTTTAAGCATAAATCCATTGTTAAGCAGAAGATCAGCGGCGTAGGCAGAAAGGACAAGAACCATCCGATGGGATAGATTGACAGTGTTCGCATGGCAGAAGAGCACGAAAGTTAATTCGTGAGGGAAGCCGTTTCTTGAACCATAAGTGGTATTTCGGTCAGGGTCTAAGTGGTAACCAGTTTTTCAAGGAAGGCCTATGATTCCACTCATCAAGCGACACATAGCAGCAATGAGGAGAGAAGAAACTGCTTCTTCGAGCAGTTAATCCTTGTGTTACTTGTCTGCCCAAAATTTTCGTGGACCGTTGGATCCACGAAGTGTAGATAAATGGTGGAGTTATGTTGTGAAGTCTAATTGGCAATCAAAGGAATGAGAAGGAATCGGAGTGCGATTCACCGATTTGATATTAGGCGATACGCCAATAGCCATTGGATCATTGAAAGAGATGGATGGCAAGGATCAAGTTGATCGGAGATCAGTGTTCGGAGAGTGCAATGGGAAGGCGATGGACCAGAAGTACGAACCCCCCAATATTTATGGTTGCAGGTGTAAAATGTATGAAGTTCGACCTTAAGTGTCGCAGGTCGGGTTTCTGTGTATTGTCTGTGTAATCCATATTTTTTGATAGACTGAATGGTTCTGAGTTTTAAGGGTTTAAAGCGAATAGGTTTTGTGGGCCATAACCCACAGGCCTCTGGATCAAGTTTTGGTAAATGAAAGGGATTTTGGTTTACCCTGTAACATATGTAATGTACTAGTTCAGTTAATAGAAGGCTCCATTCTTACTTGACCAAAAAAAAAAAATCAATAACAAACATATATATAAGGAGATCAAACCTTTGGATATGAAAATGATTATTAAATTGAAAAAAAAAAAATTGTATTAAAATAGTTTTAATATATTAAAATTAATATTTACTATTTTTCTCGTTGCATAAGTATTCAAATACAAATTTATGTTGACAACTTTAGTATGTCTAACAATGGAGCTAGCATGATAGGAATATGCTGACAAGACTAGGATTTTCCCCTATCCATGCATACATATCATCCCTCTTACCTCCATTCATGCTTGCATGAATGACCTTACCTATCCCAAGCATAAAATTCTAAAGGGAACTAGGCAAACTAGGCTTAAGAAGATGAGATACAAAAGTAAAAAAAAACTCCTACATCAAGAAAAATAATGAATGCTAGGAATAGTGAGGACCTCATCAAAGATAAAGAAAGCTTGGATAATAGTAGTAAATAAGAAAAATTATCCTTTAGTAACACAACAAATAATCACAAGAATTGGTGTTTTTATCTTTTATTATAACAATCATTTGCTAGATTTTATTCATATAAGAAATATTAAATTGAAGTTTACTTACACATAACAATTTTATGTATTTGAAAAATAAGAGTTGGCAATTTTAAAAAATTCAAAATCAGCGATTTTTATAATATCATAACAAACTTTAACTATAATTTTACTAATACAAATATCTATTGATTGCATTCTATAGTCCACGAAGAAGGAGATATGTAATTTACCGTGCTCAACCTTGAGTTGATATGTGCCTTTTTTAAAATAAAAACAAAGCAAAAATACAAAAAAACTAAAAAAACAATGTCTAATATAATTAAAAACAAAAACAAATAGATACCTTTGGTATGAAGGAGATGTGGTAAAAATATTTCACCATAAGTATATTTAAATTCCATGTGAAGTAACATAATTTTATATCAACTTTAAAGAGATAATGTAGCTAAAAGTGAAAAAAAAACCTTATATTTTTGCTTTTGACTCATTAAGATATATAATTATTATACTTTTGAAAAATATTGCAATTTAACACTTAAATAAAGTATTTGAATATCTATAATAACTAATTTATTTCTAGATCATTTTCATATATATATATCTGTGTGGTGTGTGTGTGTGATGGGGGGGGGGGAGGTGGGGAATTAAATAAATAACTATGAACTATGTATATGTTATATGAAGCAATTGAAAAATAAAAAATTCTTATGGTTAAAATATGTAGTCTCACTATTCTACATTTTGGTCCTTTTTCAGTTATATTTTTGTATCAAACTTGCATGAAATCGAACAAAGATTTCTTGGAATTGCAAGTTTAAGCTTCATAGTCTATGCAATCCAAATTAATAAAGGGAATTTTCAAGGCATTGAATTCAATTTATGCATTCATAAATGATATATTATATATATAATATATATATATATATTATATATATATAATATATTATATATATATATATATATATATATATATATGGAGTGGCAAAGGGGACCAAATCTTCAAGTTGCAAACTATTTTTCAATTTTTGCACTAAGGTTGCACCTCAAAATGTTTAATCCCTCTTAATGCTTGTTGCTATATCCATGGTGGAGATGGATCTATTTTTATTATTATTAAAAAACATAAACATTTAAATGTATAATTATTGAGTTTTCCTTTAAAAAATGAAAAATATTCCATCAAAATCATTACATAAATGATTTGTACTCCATAGATATTCCACTAGACATTTAATCATAACAAATCTGAAAACTCTATTTAAAAATCGTAAATCTATGCTATTAGGGTTTTATTTCTCTTTAGATTTATGGATCTATAGATTACTTCTAATTGTGTATGCATTCAAATTAATATTATGTAGAAAAATAGAGAATAGTAAAATAAAAATTCACAAACTATGATTTGATACAAGATATGATCTAGGAAATCCTTTCGGGAGGAAACCCTTTTAGGAGGTAAGGTCACTATGCTCTCCTTCTCTGAATAGAAAATGGTTGTGAATACAAAGAAGTATGGCATGTGACCTACTACAATGCACAAATCCTTTCTATGTGCTCTTTGTCCTATCCATGTTAGATATTTTAGCTCATTTATGTAACATATTCACTTGAAAGAATGGAATCTCTTTTCCCCCTAGTGGCCTAGTTATAACACAACTAGATATCCTACTCGTGGTTAGGTATCACTACCTCAACACTTCATCAAAGTTACAATATGGACTCTTCTAGAGCCTTCTTCATAATAATTGGGTAGCTAATCTCTTTTCCATGAATAATCAGGGCTTACATGGCTATCTCCTTTTCCATGAATAATGGGGGTTGATGTGGCATCTTCTCAAATTATGGTGATGAAAATAGGAAGGTCAACTTCTAAATGGCATAAATTTTGCATACAGACTCTATTGACACAATTCTTTCATTGTTGGAAAGGACTCTAGGTGTAGAATATGAAAAAGGTGTGGCACTAAAATAAAAATGTTTTATTCCAAAAAAATATCATTTTCTTCCTTAAAATGCTCTCTAAAGGTTTGAAACCCCAATTTGCCAAATTATATTCCGCTCGTAAAAATGGTCAAGTGAGTTGATTCCTCCAGTTTTCCACTCTCAAAGTATTGAGATACATGAAAAAAATATATATAATGATTCAATCCATATCTATAATTATACTATTTTACCTATATTAATTTATATATTTTTATTGTATAATACACTTTAAAAATGAAATTGTAATGCACTTAACCATCTTCAACACTCAAATATTATCTCTAAAGTACTCCTTTTATTTAAACATATTGTAATATGCAAACATGGACTCAAAAATATTATTTAAAAATCTTCTAAACACATAAACAAAGATTCAAAAATATTATTATTTGACTTAATAGGAAACTATGTAATCATTTATTTAAGTCATTTAATAGGAGTAGATGTTATATATTAAGATCTAAAATTTTTAATATGTTTGTTATCAAGTTTAAGTAACTTTTAAACTGATGTAGTCCATATAACTAAAATAGTTGAATAAAACACTTAATTTTATCATACATCTCCAAATTAAAAAAATCATAAAAATTTACTAAAATATAACTTTATTTCAAATTAAAAGTGATATAGCCCATTTGAAAATAAATCAAATCTTGATTTTATAATATATGTATGGTATTTAAAAATATCCTAAAATATTTTTTGGAGTTTAAAAATATTTACTATCTACCTATAATTATAATATAAAAATTTAAAATTATAAAACCATATTCATCTTATCTCCATGACCCAATACACTTAAAGCTACCCTAACAAACTTGATTTAATATATTAAAATATCCTAAAAATATTTTTGGAGTTTAAATCTTTACTATCTACATAAATATTAATAATAATCAAATTTAAATTATAGAGGCCGTATTTCAAAATAAACCCATCATTATTTTGAAATTTCAAATTTGTATTAAAATTATAAATTATAAATTCCCTTGTTTTCGTCTTTCATACTTATGCATGACCTGTATAAGCTAGTGAGGTTTGTATCAATGCAGCTAAATATAAGATTTTCTTAAACATACACCCATTTGCATTATTTCTTAGTTATTTGAGTGTGATTTTCCAACAATGGAAGCGACATGGTTTTCAAAGGACAATGTTAAATTATATATCTTCTGAACTCCTAATCCTTCAAGGCCATTGTTTGTTATCCCTAAATCACTCATCCTTTACGTCGTTTTGTAGGGTTAGTAGTTTAGCTAAAGTCACTCATCTTTTGGAAAATAAGTAGAGTTATTAGTTTGAGTATTGATGGAAGATTTGGATATCTAATAAATCTTAATAAAAGGATTATGTAATAAATTAATAAAAAAATTGAAAAAAATTAATTTAAAAAAGTAAAAATACTATGTTTGATAGGGGTGTTTTATTGTTCGTAACAATTTGGTTTAGTATTGCTTGTAATATTAGTAGTAGTTTTTGTATTCTCATGTGAAAGGTCTAGTATTATAAGTTTCTATTTACAAGATATTCTAGTTAGACAAGATCTTACTAACCCCAAAATTTTAAAATTATGTTAATAGCATAAAATTTTTGGTCAAAATACCTAAAAAAAATAAACATTTAATTCTAAAAAAAAACTATGTCCTAAAACGTAAAAATTATAAGATTAAAATTTATAAATATCAATTTATTTTTTAATGGAATAAAACTTATATCAATAACAATTTTTAAAATTATTAAAAAAAATTACATATAATTGGTTTATTTTTTTTCAAATTTATTTAAATTAATTATTAAAATTAAAATTGTTTAATTAAATTAGATTTATTAAATACAAATTTATTTACATAAAATTATATTTAAAATTCATTATAATTGCAACTAATAATTCTCATAAATTAAATTATAATTTTAAATTTCATAAAATACAACTTATAATTTTCATAAAATAAAATTATAATTTTAAATTTCATCAAATAAAATTATAATTTTAAGTTACCATTTAAAAAATTATATAGAATTACATAAAAATAAAGTAAAAGAAATGATAGATTGTGTATCCTTTATCCCACATCTAACTCCCATGCAAGCAGATTTAAGTTGAACATAAATCTTTGGGTTAATGTATCTATGGGATGGAAAAATGATTTTACATATTTTCATTATGATTATGTAATATTTAGAGATAAATTTTGATGTACAAATTGCTCGCTACAAGGTGATTGTTTCACAGACAAATGGCTTGCTACAAGGTGATTGTTTAATATAAAAGCTGCTTGCAACAAGGTGATTTGCTTCGCAAAATATTTCAGGTTTGAAATTCGTCCACATTAATGAAGTATAATATCACTAAATAATTTTATCTCCGACAAATTACAATTAACTTCCACATTTAAACTTAACTCCACATAAACGGATAAGTGTCCTTTCACTTTTACTTAGATACATATTAACGAAGCAACGTCGTCTATGTTAATTTTTAAATAGTTGTCACAATTCAATGGGCTTTTGCTTGCAATATTAGTAGTCATTTTTGTATTCTCGTGATATATGTCAAGGTTTAGCATTATAAGTTTCTATTTACAAGATATTTTAGTTAGACAAGATCTTACTATCTTCAAAACTTTGAAATTGTGTTATTGGTCTAGTTTCTCTTATAAACTAGTAACATGAAATTTTTGGTCTAGACAATCCTCATTTCACTTAATGCAAAGTGACCAACTTAGCAAAAACTGAAAAAACATCATGTAAAAAAACTATATTCTAAAACATTAAATTATAATTGCTAAAATTTAATAAATAATCAATTTATTTTTTAAGTTTTAATAAAAAATTCTATTAATTATAATATTTTTAAATTTATATATATAATAAATATATAATATATATATACATTTAATTTATATAATTAAATGTTAATTTGATTTTTGTTTGTCAAGTGTAATGGTTTCTTTCAAGTTTGCCCTGTGTAGTCAGCATTGGGGCTCACGATCTTTTAGACTGGTTAGCATGTCTCCTCCTGTAACAAGGACTCAACCAAATGTTGTGAGTTGGATCCTGAAACCTGATGACATCCATTAGCCATCCCATTCGGCTAGTTAAGACTTTACCAACTTTATTAATTTATTTAAACAAAATTAAATTTATTAAAAAGTATAAATTTATTTATAATCAATTATTCACATAAAATTATATTTAAATTACAATATAAGCTGCAACTTACAATTTTCATAAATAAAATTATGATTTTAAATTACAATTTGAAAAATTATATAGAATTACTTAAAAATAAAGTAAAAGAAATAATAGAATGGGTACCATTTATCCCACATCTAACTCCACTGTAAGCGAGGCTTGGACTTTCCCTTTTAGCTTTGGCCATTTTTATTTTTCTTCAAATTTAAGTTGAACATAAATGATGGAAAAATGATTTTATAAATTTTGATGTACAAATTGCTCGCTCCAAGGTGTTTAATATACAAATTACTTTCTACAAGGTATGACTGTTTAATATACAAAAGGTGACTGTTTAACATACAAAGGGCTTGCTACAAGGTGCCTCGCCAAATACTTTAGGTTTAAAACTTCCACATTAATGAAGTATAATCTCACCAAACAGTTTTATCTGCCACAAATTACAATTAACTTTCACCCTTAAACTAAACTCCGGACAAACGGATAAGTGTCCTTTCACTTTTACTTAGATACACATTAACGAAGCAACAGTGTCCATGTTAACTTCCCTGCAACTACTTCTCCACTATTCATTTTTTAATCACCGACAACGAACGGAAACGCTTCTCCGCAATTCCAATTTTTAATCACCGGAAACAAAAACGGAGAAACTTCCACTCGAACTATCAAAAGAGAGAAAATACCAGTCCACTGATCAAATGTCAATTACATTAAACCCTACGTTTCTCAATTATTTGTCACATTAATTAGAATTATATATTAGATTTGTTTATATATATCTGAGAACTGTGAATTAGACACCAAATTAGAAGTATATATTAGATTTGTTTATATATATCTGAGAACTGTGGATTAGGCGCCAAATTAGTATTATATATTAGATTTGTTTTTATATATCTGAGAACTCTGGATTCAGTAACTTCACTGCGAGATCAACCGAGATTCACACCTGATTGCTTCACGTCCACATTTGAACTACAGAGTGGAAAGTCAAATTACGATCTGCTGTCGTAGAATTACCGCAATCGTTTTAATACCTTCGACTAAAAAATGAGCAGTTAAGATTGAATAACGCAATCAGTTTTTTCGAGGCATATTTAGGTTTTTCTATGCATCAACAATCTTCAACACTTTTATTCTGCTTTGTTGGATCAGGATACTTTCAACCGTTGATTTGAAGTGTGACTGCTTTTTCCAAGTATCTGTTGAGTTGCTCACTGCTTTTTCCTATTATTTTATGTCACTCTTGAAGATATTTTTTACTGATTTTTCTCTACAAATTGTTGTTGTTCTTCTTCCCTGATTTTTGGCAAGCACCGTTCTTCTTCCCTGACTTTGACAAGCACTAATTAGTATTAAGCATCTCACATATCACTTTCTCACTTTTATCTCATCATTTTCTTCAATACAGCTTGCATTGTTTCTTGTTCAAATTTAATATCTCCTTTTGTAAATATCTTCTTATAGTTGGTGATTCTTGAATTTCGCAGATCTTTGGAAGTTGTATATGACATATTCTGCATATTCGAGGGCATCTTGGACAACGTAGCGTTGTTGAAGCAACGATATGGTCTGAACAAAACTGCAAATGACGTGGACATTGTCATAGAAGCGTATCGGACTCTCAAAGATCGGGGCCACTACCCTGCAGATCAGGTCGTCAGAGATCTCTCGAGAAAGTTTGCCTTCGTTCTTTACGACTCCACTCCCCAGGCTTTCTTCACCGCAGTGGTATGCTTGTCATTCTCATCCTTCATTTCCTATTTTTTAGATTGAGATTTTCCATTGAAATATAGAACATAAACCCTTAATTTTTTCTTTGGCTGACCTGTTGCAATGCATATTTCCCCATCCTTCCTGCTACATGCCTTAGCATGCCTAGATAATAACATAAATTTGAGGCTTCCCAATATTTTATCTCTGGAATTTTAGTACTCTTTTCATCGAAATCGTTTTTCCTGATCGTGCAATTGACGGGAGAAAATATAAGACCCTGCATCTTTTATTTGATCCATAGGTTTTACCATTTCACTAGGATACACTGGTGGACCTTCTGGCCCTTCAGACTCCTTCCCATCTGTTCTCTTTCTCGAGTTGCTTTACATTCATAGCTGAGTTATGATGAGATAAGATTTAACAAAGTCAAATTATACGCCTCGACAAAACTCTGTACATAAATTTGACATTCAAATTAACTTGTGGCCATGTGGAGATTTTACCAGACTTCCAGTCAATTCGTGGTCTCTTGGCGAATTTTCCAATACAGGTTTCAGGCTCTATCCTCACTGGCATCAGTTTGGTAACAACAACAATTGTTAATTTAGCATTCATATTTATTGCGACCTAATTGAACTCTGGAGATATTGCCCGACTTCCAGTGAATTCGTGCTCTTTTGGCGAATTTGCCAATCACAGGTTTCAGGTTCCATCCTCACTGGCAACAGTTTGGTAACGGCAACATTTTTGCGGTATCCATTAACCTGAGTTTTTGGATATTATGACCAGAAGGCAGTGGCTCTTCCAATGTCAATATACCCTGAAATGAATTAGCAGTTAAAATATTAGATTCAGATTTTATATTAAAGTCGAAGTAAGTGTCTTCTCTTTTAATTACATGGAAGGTGTCCTTATTGAATCATTTTCATCGTCTACTTTTTCATTTTCCACCATTGGTTCTGTCAAAGTTCCGTTGTTCCGTTGAGACTGATTGGATTTGTTATTAACTTGACCTCTTGATTTTGGGTAATTAATTTACTCTAAAATGAAATAAGACATTCAATATGTTCCTCAAAAGTAATTGCACAATGATCTAGTGCAAGAAAACAAGGTTTTCGACAAACCAATTAACTCTTCTAGAAAAATCCAACAATTCCAATTTAATAATCCTATTGGCCTCTCTTTGTACCTTTTGGGACAATTGCTAGAATATATAGATGTAGATTTAGGTGGTTATATATATATATATATATATATATATATATATATATATATATTGATTGTTGCACTGGAACCGCTCCTTAAAAGTGGAAAACCAGTTCCAATGGTTCTCACACACCCGGAAGCTTTAGAACTGCATGGGAACGTAGCTTTAGAACTGCATGGGAACGTTCTCTTTTCAGTGGGAGCTATAATGGGAGCTTGGGAAAGTTCCTAGAGCTTTGAAGACTATTTTTTTGGAGTTCCCACGTTCTCTGGGGTTGGGGAATACAAAGTATGTAGACAAATATGTTGAATTGCCCACAAAACATGAGCCTTTGTCGAAACCTTCACACCAAAAAAGGCCAATAACATCTTTAACACGGATATCATTAACTGAGAAACTAGAGCAATCTCTTTATGGGTTAAGGAAGTTTGTGGCACCTCAATGTAAGGGCGAAATATGGGATGTCATGGTGATGAGTATTTATTTTGTTGTTTATGTATATGTATGGCAGAAATTGTGTGCATATTGTATGTGACATTCCATGTTTAACCATTAGAGTTGCTTTACTTTTTCTCATAAGAATAACTAGAGAAACATAGGTAAATCGTTCCTTTGTACTTTTAAGGCAGATTATTTCAAACACTGGTCATTTGTCAAAGAACTGATAATGAACTTGACATTTTAATATTTTACATATATAAAAGGGAGAGACTGAGGGAGAGAGACACCCAGAGAATATCTCTATATATAAGAGAGATTATATATTTAAATTGATTTTAATATTGTTAAATTGATTTTAACAATATTAAATATTGTTAAAATCAATATTTAAATTTAATATTGATTTGAATATTTGAATATCTTGATTTAATATTAATTTTGATTATTATATAGATTATATAGTTAAAAAATATATTTTTTTATATATAATATTACCGTTCCCGATTAGATCTTTAGCCATTCCCGACACCCGTACCACGTTCTAGAAACTCATACAACATATATATATATATATATATATAAGGAATTGGCCATTGAAGGAGTCTTTGATATTACATCCACTAAATTATAGGTTTTATAATCTTCTATATAACACATTTACACACTTTGTGGAATTAATTAGAAAATATAAATATTAAATTATTTAAATAGTATTTTGAATATTTTTAAATATATATATCAAAAATTATAAATTATAAATTTATAAATTTATATAAAAAAATATTATAATTTTTTTTTAATAAAAAATATTATATTATTTTAAAATAAAAAGATAACTACTTTTATATATATATATTTAAAGAACCATTTAATTATACCACTCAAATAATTATATTATGAATATTCATAGGGGTACTTTTTAAGTTTTTTATATTTAACCAAAATCAAAGAGGGAAGGCAATTATTACATGTTATGTGTTTGATTCAATTAAATAAAGTTAGAATGTAATGTTTTTTTTTAATCTATGAATTGTATTTTCTCTATGCATTCTTGTTTTGTCTTTAATTAAAATAAATTTTATTATTTTTGAAAACGTCGAACTTAACGATGTAGGTTAATATATAGAACATTTATATCATATGCAAGTTATTGGGATCCTAAATTCTTTTGTTCTATGATTCAATATAGTAGATGAGATTTGAGCTCATATAAACACTAATTTTGTGAAAGTTGTCATCATTACCAAAAAAAAGGTTTGATAATCATTGTGAAAATAATAGTTATAACATATAAAGACATATATTATAAAATTGAAAATAGAACTTAGATACTATCAACAATATACAAAATAATTTAATTAAGAGAGACTACTAGGTGTAAGATGAGTTTAGTTTCATGGAGGTAGTGCATCTCTTTATAAGATAGCGGCACCAATGGGCTCCATGCACTCATCCATGAGTTGATATAACATATGTAATTCTTCCATGTGGAGGACGAGTTCATCTTGACTTTCATTTCAATTAAAAAACATTTCCCAATAGACTCTTGGTATGCTAATAGAGGTTAACAAAGTGCATATACTGACTTTTTTTTGCTTGAGGAGTCCCTAGGTAAGGGACTAGTTTGAGATTGAAGCCACGACCTTGGTGTCTGAAACAAATTCCTTTCTTTTATGACTTCTTGCTCCAAATCAGAAATTTCGTACCGAATTCCAAATAATGTGTGTTTCTTAAACCTGTGGGCATATGCATGGGTTCAGGGTTGAACCTGGGCATTCTTGTAGGCTTCGTGAACTCCATCACCCTATATCAAGAAAGCTTATTCGACAGGCACAATGAAGATAACATAAAACATACTGGATAGACATGAGATAGAGAGGGAGATTGTTGAGTGAGAAAGAGGTGATTTAAAAGGAAACTACCACACTAAGAATCAATAGGACAAAACCAATGGAGAAGAGGACCAATTAATAAATCGGGAGCTCCTTGGTAGAATTAACCTTATCAAATTGTAGTAGAAAGAAAATCCAATAAAGCTAATAGAAAAACACTATGCATGTGGATTATAGACCTATTGCTTGTCGTATCCCACAATTTATTTTGAGGAAGGAGGTCAATGAGAGAAAATAGAGAGAGCTTGGTGCAAGATTCCTTGATGCTTTGGAAGATCCTATCAAACACATTTGGTGGACCATATTAGGAGGACGAACTTACGCTCTTGCAAATCAGAGCAATACAAAATGAGAGAAGTGACACCCACTAGGAGTACAACCTTGCACTCAGAAAAATCTAACATAAGAAAAATGAGGGAAGGGATCAAGCTAGAAGGGCTTGGTCCTTCAAGCTGCAAAGCTGAAGCCAAAAGGCTGGAAATTTCCTTGACCCATAGAAGGATACCAGGTTGGACCTAGAACCTGGTAACATTGACAACAAGAAAAATGAACCTCCTTATACCAAATTGATATATAAAACCAACTCATAGGCATTGGGAATCCCAAAACCATTAATAGTAGCCTCTTCGAGTACGTGCACAAACTTGTTGATAGAATGTCTAAATAAGGAAAATGAATGCATGTTAGTTCATGTTAGTGTGGGTGATGCGAAGGGGTGTCCGACACCACATCACCCCCAAATTCTCACAAAGTGGTAATTGTCAACTAACCCCTCTTTCTCTGCTCCCGATTTAAATTACCCATAAAAAAATTATAAATAAAATTATCTAAAAATAATTATACACTAATATAAAAACATTTATACACTAAAGAAAATTACAATAAATTATATTTATTATGTAATATTAATAAATTATGTAATATTTAATAAAAACACACTAAATATAATTGAGTACTCAACATATCTTTAATATCATTTTAAGAAATTAAAAATAAGTCAAATTTATTATTATTTAAAAAAAAGGGAACACAAGTCAAGTTTAATAGGTAAGAACCAAAATCAAGTTTTTGAATCACTACGTCAAGGTTAGAAATTTTCAAACATAATCAAAGAGGTTAAATTTACACGAGGCATAATACGATAATGGTGTTTATTTGTGTTACCATAATATTGTAACATACATAGGACACTTTTCGACTTATTCATCCTTAAGTTTATTAAGTTATAATATTAAGAAATAAATAAATAAATAAAATAGAAAATTTTAATAATAAATTTGAGAATAGTTATAAATCAATAAATTTTTGGTTTACGGATAAGAAAAATGTTATTATGAAGTTTTAGTCACATTTTTTTATTTTGTATGGGTATGAATTTTGGAAAAAGTAGTTTGGAGAAAGTTAATGTAAATCTAAAAGTGTTTTATCTTATTATTCTCTTAAAAGAAAGTATAAAATTAAGTATTTTCTCATTGAGAGCCTGGTATAACTAGGTTTTTAATGTGCACAAATCTAGTAAAATTGTTAAGTATGTGTTATATTCTTTTGCATGATTGACCCCATTTAATGTAGACTAATATGAGAGCCTTGATCCACTAATCGGGGTACCAACATAGTAAAGGGATGTGGATTTTAGTTGGAAATCTGAGGCTATATGCTAGGGTTACCACCATCACACCCCTCATGTCAATGATTAATGTAATGTATCAAAAACCCAACCCTCCACCCTGCATGGCATATCACAATGAATGCATCCATGTGGGAGAAGTCTATAGACTTTCCGTGGGTTTTTTCAACCAAGCTAGCCTTATAAGTTTTAGAAACTAATGTTCGATTATTTCTAAGGAAATCCATGATTTTAGCCTACAAATTCTTGAGGCATCATTTGATGGTGGAGCGTTTTCCTTGGACCTTCTTCCTGCCCTAGCCTACAATGGATTCATGGGAAGTGCTCTGTATTTCACTCACACAAGGCTTCATTTGTTGGCCTCCTAAAATATTTGGGCTTGCACTTTCTCCAACCTTTGGCTTTGGCTTGCTTTTTTCCATCTTGCATGTTTCCACCTCCTGTAGCGATGACTTGACAATGTGGCCTTTGTATTGAAGTGTGGGAGGAAGAAAAAATATGGGAAGCTTCAGGTTGCAATTTAGAGCTAAAGCTTCTACTCAAAGTTATTAGACGCATTACGCACTAGATGTATAGGTCAAAATTAGTGCAACTGAAGTGGTCATTCGGGTTGAGAGGAAAAGCAACCTGGATCCAAAAGAATTGAAGGATTTAGCTACCTAGATCTCATATATATCCCACACTAGAGGGCATCATAATCCTTAGCTCTACATAGTTGATCTATATTGGCACATAAAACCCTTGACGACCAAAGTATTGGCGGAAAGTAAAGAATCCAAGGATAGTGTGATGCAAAGGTTGGATGATCTGAAGGAACCTATTCTTGACGTTGAAGGTAGGTTGTAGTTCTTAGAGTTGCGCTCCCTCTAAGCCTAATAGTGTTTCCATCAAGTAGGCATGCTTTCCATCCTATCGGATTGGATACATCCATGTCCATTTGATTTCCAAGTTCTTTTAGTCAATTTTGTTATGTTGCTTGGTTTACTAGTTTTCTAGTTTCCTCTGTCTATGTAGTTATGGTTAGTCACCCTTGGGTACGGGCTTGTTTTGAATTTTCAGTCCCTACAATGTCAAACTTGGACTCTGCACTCTTGGCTAGTTTTCCCACTTCTGGGGAAACTGTCTTATGGTTTGAGTTTTTGCTATTTTGGAATTGACAGAGAATTGAATATTCTCCCTTTGGTTTTGGTTCCTGAGTGGTAGACAGGGATGAATAATCTCTTATAAATTTTTAATATACCTAATAAAGGAAGGAAATCTTAACTTAGAAAGTAAATATGAGAGGCTCAATAAAAAAATTGGTTTTTTTTTTTTCTATCTTTTTGGTCTTTTTAGCCAATGGATTTTGAACTGATTTTAATATAGTTCAGTCCAGGAAACTAATCCAATTCAATGGATTGTGGTTTTGGATATTATTAGATCCTCT